>PRKT01000090.1:767773-880368 GCA_003671525.1 Saccostrea glomerata | reverse complement strand
GGGGGGGGGGGGGGGGGGGGCTATTAGAACAGGGTTTTAATTAGTCCGAAAATTCTGACGTTTTCCTGGCTTTTTTTTACGATTTTGATATTTTACATGCCAGGATAACGTCAGAACCGGCGCCATTACGAAAAGTGGGAATTTCACCGTCTCCAATTGCAACCAGAGTTCACTTTTGACACTTGCGAACCGAACTAAATGCTGAAATCAGCCTTTAGTACTCACTGATATCGATGAATAGAAAATATTTCTCCACTTTTGTTACAGGACTTGCACGATTTTTAAAAATGCACAAAATGATGACAAATCTCGACAATGTGATAAAACCTTTTCAACGGATGGTATATTTTATAAATGAACAATAAAAACTATATTGGTAGGTACTTAAAGTATTGTACAATTGAAAACTTGTGACTTTGAAATTCAATTCGGTTCGCGAGTATCTAAAATCAACTCAAGAATGCCGCCTCCATTTGGAGGCGGCGAATTACCGGTTTTCTTAATGGCACCGGTTCTGACGTTATCCTGGCATGTAAAATATCAAAATCGTAAAAAAGCCAGGAAAACGTAAGATTTTTCGGACCAGGTTTTAATATTTGATAGATTGATCGTATGTTGTTTAACGTCCCTTTTAACCCATATGGAGACGCCGCCACTTGCCGGTGGAGAGCTGCAAATTTTGTCCTGTACTTGGCACTCAGGGCCATTGAGCAGTGAGGGATCTTTATCGAGCCAGCTACTTCTTGTGACACGCGGGACCTCTGTTTATACCCTTGGTCTCATCCGAAGGACCGGCCTTCAAGTCCCACAGTGGGATTCGAACCCGTGAAATATATAATTGAAATAATCTCCTTTGAAAAGATATCCTCATTTTTTAAAATTGAAAATAAAATTATGTTTTCTCCAATAATTTAAAGAAGTCCACCATCCTTTTCAGACGAAGACAATCACCTGAACATTGTTTGTCCAGGCTTCAGTCTTGTCTTATATTGAAAAAAAATCTCTTTATAGCTGAATACTCAATACTAGTAATTAGCATATGCATGCAGGTGGTTTACTAGAAGTTCAAAGTTCAAGATTAAAGATTTTAATTTACGACCTACTTCCACCCTTGGTTCAAGGAGAAGTTTATTTCAAAGACCCATAATGTATAGGGGGTTGAGTGAGTTGAACGCTTTCTTTTCGATACACCAAAACAGATCAAATAGTAACAAGGAACAGCCCATAGACTGTGAGAATAATGGTGCAACTAACATTAGAGGGAAGATTGATTGATTGTATCTTGTTTTACGTCCCATTCGAGAAGTTCACTCAAATAGAGACTTCACCATATACCGGTAAAGGCTTCTTTAGACCTTAACTCGGCACTCAGGACTATTGAACAGTGAGGGATCTTAATCGTGACAACGCTTGCCGTCACACGGGGTCTGGATTTTTAAGGTCTCATCCGAAGGACCCACTACTTTTACTTCGAGCGAAGGTCAGTCGCGGTCGAGATTCGAACTCACGGCCTTGAACCGACCACGGAGAGAGCGCTCTATTACTTAGATGGAAGAAAGACTGAAGTGTCAAAGATGTGCGTGCGGTAAATTCTGCAAAATAATCCAAGGTGTGGAAGACTGATGATATACACATCAAGCAAAACGTCGAAGTGGTAATGTGACAACCAACACACAGCGCACAGAACGGACTGGTGAGACGCAGGAGGATCCTAGCCAGGATACAACACAGGACACAACCTCCCCGTGTCTCGATCGTCCCAAGACAGCAACGGCGATATGATGGAGGAACTTCGAGATGAACAAGACCAACAGAAACAAAAACAGTCATGGGAAAGAGGCTACGAATATCAAGATCGAAAGAAGACGATGAATTAGTGTGATGTGGCTTCCATCAAATTGTCATCGAGACAACAATGCAACGGAATGTAGAGAGGAAGAAAGATTTGGATGGTGTACCGGGGTATAACACTTGGAAAGAGCAACTTTGGATGGAGTAAGGAAAGTCGAGAAATGAGTAGAATGATAGGCGGGAGCGAAGGATCTAAGATGTCGACAAGAACTTAAAAAAATCTAAAGAAAGGGTTTAGAAAAGCGAAGGACTTGGAAAAAACAAAAATATCACGGATGATGGATGACGTCAGGTTAAGGCTTTCAAGGCTACGGAGAGCTGAGCAACTGAGACAGAGAAAGAAGAAAAGAAAGAAGAGCAGGTCAAGATTTGTTAAGAACACAATTAAGTCTACAAAGGAGTTTTTAAGTGAAGAAAGGTCAGGGACACTTCACTATTCAAAAGTTATTTACATGAAACACTCTCAGATCCGCTGAGAGAAAAATCACTGGGCCAATGTACAAATGATGTAAAAGGAATACATCAGAGGTTACCGTTATGATGGATGTGAAGGAGCCTACTAGTTTATGAAAGGAATTAAAGAGAGTGGTCAAGAAAGCAAGATCAGTTTGAGCTCCCGGGCCAAACGGGAAACTATAAATAATGTGTACAAGGTGCACAACGTTACTTACAAAATTGTGGCAACTTTTTCGAGTAATCTGGAGGTAAGGGACAATACCAGTATGCTAGAAATTAAAGAGACAGGGATGAGTTTGTGTTTAACGTTCCTCTCCAGAATTTTTCACACATATGGAGATGCCAACGGTGACCGATGGAAAGCTGCAAATTTTTTACCTATACTCGGCACTCAGAGCCATTGAGCAGTGAGGGATCTTTTTCGTGCCAGCACCTACTGCAACGCATGGCCTGGGTTTTACTTTATACTGTCTCATATCCGAAGGACCGATCTCTACGTCCCACATACTAGTATACAGTGAGATTCGCACCCGCGACATAAGGACCAACTGACGCTCTACCTCTGTGCAATACCGGCGACCGTGGATGTTTTGTACCGAAAGAGAACTGTAAAACAACCAACCAGTTTCGACTATCTTTTCTAAATAAGAAAGTTAAAATGTTCATGTCAGTTCTAGCTAACGAAGATGATATCAGGGTACAGGATGAATATTAGGTACAAACAAAAGGCAGGGACACCAGAGTACTTTGGATGCGTAGAATACGTAAGTGTTATAAATCTGCTCATCAGAGAGACCAATTAGGGCAAAAAACTTTGCAGCAGTATGGTTAGACATAATCAACGCATATGGAATTGTGCTCCACAAGCTCATTTAGTCGGCGATGGGGATATACCATACATCAAAGAAGGTTCAATTGCAGGAGATTGTCAAGAGCAACTTCGGAGTAATGCAAATCCGGATTAGGGTTGACGACAACACCACATCCTGGCAATTACTAGAGAAAGGAATAGTCACAGAACATATAATCTCTCCTATCGTGTTTGTAATGGACATGGGGATGGTGACGAGGACTACAGAAAAAAACCCCAAAAGAGCCAAGGATGGACTCCAGATTTATAAGCCACCAATCAGAGACTATATGGATGATCTCCGAGTGTCAACAACCATCATGTGCAGACCAATGTGAACAACATTGGAAGATAGCATTTCCTTGGCACGCATGAAGTTCAAGCCAAAGAAATCCAGATGTCTTGTATTGAGGAAATGATGTGTTAACAAGCTAGTCAAGATGCAGATTCAAGGAGAGGAGATCCCATCGATAATTGAGTACACAATTAAATGCTTGGGAAACAAGTTTAATGAATCACTCACGTACAAAGATAGAATCGAAGACTCAGAGAAGCTCCTTTCTTGGCTTAAACTGTTTAATTGCAGCGCATTACACATGAAAATAAGGAAAGTATAAGGTATACGTTACCAGCATGAGATCCTACCAAGACTAATGTGGCTGCTGCTCCTTATAAATGGAATCGCAACTACTACAGTCGAAGCCGTGAAAAGGAAAGCGAGTGGCCATCTAAGGAGATGGCTAGGAGTTCCACCATCATTAACGTCGACGGAATCTCAACTTAATTAGGCATACCAGTTTCATCTGTGGTGGACACATCAGACGACAGGATCGCAAGAGCAGGGATCCAGACAAGGACATGAAGAAAGTGGTCAGCAAAAATATCAATGAGGCAAGATGAGAGTATGTTATACTTACGACACATCATTAAAAATTCGAGCACTGGGCGACAGGGCGTGGGAATGTAGCATTTTGAACAGTAATCAAAAGCATCAATATCAGATCGACGCAACAGAACGCGGAAAAGAGGAAGCCTGGATGATGTACATGAAGAACTTACCGGAGCAGGAATTAACATGTGCAGAACTGTGGAAGAAGGACCAGTTTAAAATCTTGTTCCTATTGAGGCAAGTGTATTAAACACTCCCATCTCCTGTAAACTGGTGATAGTGGAAACTAATTGAAGTTCGAACAAAATGCTGTATGGTAAGAGAAGGACCTTGGCGCATATTCTATGAGGTCGCCTCGTATTGTCGACTCAGGGAAGATATAGATGGCGACACGACAAAGGCCTGCGGGAGATGGGTGATGTGCTGGAAGTGGAGAGAAGTAAATAACCAACAGACATAAAACAACGACAGATACAGTTTGTGAGACAGGGTGAAGCCCCAGCCAACAAAAGAGCAGCAAGGTGGACATCATTGCTGGATAGAGGGCATGACTAGGAGATCAGAGTCGATCTAGACAGAAAGTTATTTTTCCCTAACATCATGGAAACCAACCCCTACAACCAGATGCAGTATTAATGTATCAGCAGTTGAGGACGTTGGTCGTATTAGAGCTGACCTTGTGAGTTGTGGGAAGGCACTAAAGAAGAAGAGCCTTAAAAATGCAGAACTCATCACCCACTGTAACAATAAAGGATGGGGCGTTTGGCTGTTTCCGATAGAGGTCGGCTGCAGAGGGTTCCAGCGCAATCGGCGTGGAAGCTGCTCGTACAATTAGGAATATCACGAAGAGCATCCAAGACAGCAATTTTAATATTCTTCCAAAATATCGTACATCTACAAGATCCACCTTTACAAAAGCTATCCACTATGCAGTCAAGATTTTCACAATGATCACGTTGCCTGATGAGGAATCTATTGAAGAACATTCCATAGAATCCATTGAAGAGCATTACATATAATCAAACAGATAAAGTTTCTTTAACAGTTGAATGGTCAGTTGGTCATAATATCGACAAATATTTAACACTGATATAAGTATTTAGAAAACAGACAAATTTATTTATTCAGTTGTTTCATTATTTTCTCCAAACGAGTATATTGTCAAATAAAAGTATTGTTATAAAAATACTAAAATTAGAGTATATGAATAAATAAATAATAAAACATGACAAAAATAAAGTTCATTGACTTCGGTATTTTCCTTAATGCTTATAGAAGAATCAAATGTGAAGATCTTGTCACATGACTTCTGTGGAACATCACATGACCTAGTTTAACTCTCTTCTCCTGCGGAACCTCCAGCACCTAAGTCTTGAAAGAGCACCATGCATCTCTTCTTCGTCTAAAACAATACAGCGCAATGGAAATAATGATTACTAGTAATAATGGACACAAATTAAAACAATGTACATATCTATTTGTATAACTTGAAATGATTACTTACCTACTGCATTTTCGTCATTCATCGCAAAGAGAGCTGCAAAAAGGAGTGAATTTGAAGTTATGGTCGATGTTGTATAAAGTATGTCAAACTGACAAAAAGGGAGATAAACCTTACCAATTGATGCAACAAGGTACATAAAGCTTACCCATCAGAGCAATAGCAGACATGTCTGGTTCTTCGCGAAACCAACTCTTTACAAATTCCGCTGTCTATAAATGGAAACAAAATATTTCTATCAGACCTAAATTTTTATTAATGCTCCGATTACCATGAGTCTTTTACTGTTTATTTCATAAAAAAAATTATTCTAGGATACGTCATATACTAAAATGAATAACCAGTTTTTTTTTCTCCCTTGATTATCAAAGAGATGTATTTGTTTTACGTCCCTTCGAATTTTTCACTCATACTGAGACAATCACTTGTTGGTGGAGGGCTGCATATTTAGACATGCACTCGGGACTTAAAACCTTTTGAGCATTGTGGGTATTTCCATCTTAGCACCTACTACGACATAGGACTTTGGTTTTATACGGTCTCGTCTGAAAGACTGTCCCCATGTTCACGGTGAAGCCTATAACATAATACGTCCCGTCTTAAGACGGGCGTATAAAAACCATGTATTAAAGAGAAAGAAAATTTGAAAACTTTTTAAAATCATTTAATAACGACAAATCAATAATGACTTTTGTTTACAGAGAAAACTCCTGCATAATCCACGGTGATAACTTTCTGGAATCTGCTGCCCTATTTCCTTTTATTTAATTCGTAGACGATATCGCTCAGTGTGGAATGTTTCCCAGATCTTGACAATTCAGCATGTCTGACGCAAGGCCGGACAAAATCTTAACAAAATATGCACCAAAAAATCCTGTAACAAAACTAGGTCTGAGTTTATAAAACTTAGTTCAACAAAATCCTTAGATCCTAAGAAAATCAGGATGTTAAAAAAATTGAGATCATACAAACAGTTATTCACTGTCCATGTATGCCTGTATTTAAAACAAACATAAAATGGTCACTTGCTGATCCACAATTTAAATGCAATATTCCATGTATTTCTTAGAAATATCTGAAATCACATAATTTGCTTCTAGATTATTAGTTCTCATTTATAGGTCCAAGTATTTCTTTTTTTCAATCAATTTGTTTCTTCCACCAAAATGTTTCTAATTACTGATGGTTCACAAATGGTACCAAAGTTAGGAAGATGTCCAAAATACTTGAATTTCAGGACGGAAAATCTGCATGAAGCTTGAGAATGTATAAAACTGTTTCTGTAAGTCATTTTACATTACTGAATAATTTACAATACCTCACTGTTTCAACCTTAACAAAACAAATTTATTTTAAGATCAAAATACATCAATACAAATGTACAAATACTGTACAAAGTTTTGCAAAATCAACATACTGAACGTGTTCTTATTAAATCTGCATGACGAAATAAAAACCTGCTGATATTAATAATGCACAAAATCAGTCTTTTATCTAAAATAATCTCTTTGGCTGTTCAGGCTTAAACTTTCGCTTTCCTCAACCAGTCTTTTTTCCGAAACCTGACTTAATAGCACCCGAAATAAGATAACGACATGCAACGTATACACATAGTAATTACATTATGGTACACCTGGATTTTTCCGTCTTGTGAAAATGTACAGTTATTTCAGAAGAATGAAGGAGGTACTGAATTGAAAATCACACTAAATATAAACATGTCAAATACGAAATATGACTAAGTCATAATGGAGTTATCTACACATAAACGTCTTCTGGAAAATAAAGTACAGTCCTATAGATAACTGAAAGGCATTATGGGTAGTGTGTCACTAGATGTCCATCTCAAACTGGGGCTGATCCTCATGGCCCTCTATAAATAGAACATTACACAACTTGATATTTAATTTTAAAATGTGATTTGCAATGATAAGATATATTTAGAACTTGATTTGAGGTTTATATTTCTAGAGGATGTGTTGGAAAATTGTGAACTTAAGTTTTTTTTTCCCATATAAAAATATATTCATGCATGAGCAAGTAAACATGAACTTTTCCTGCCAGAATTCCTATGCACATCAGCACATTTTGGGCAGGTGCTTTTCAAGGAAGTTTTCTTTTTCTAGAGGATGTGTTGGAAAATTGTGAACTTAAGTTTTTTTTTCCCATATAAAAATATATTCATGCATGAGCAAGTAAACATGAACTTTTCCTGCCATAATTCCTATGCACATCAGCACATTTTGGGCAGGTGCTTTTCAAGGAAGTTTTCTTTTACTTGGTTTACAGGAAATAGATCAATTTGCATGTTTTGAAAGAGGACTTGACAACAACAAAATGAGCATCTTCCAAATATCAATAATTAGGTAATTAGGATATTAACTACCTTTCTTCTTTTGGTTTTCGTCGTGGACAATTTCCGTCCCGTTCTCCTTGGGGATGTTCTGAGAGACTGGGGCTGTGACCCCAGGGATCTTGGCCATGTTGGGAGGGGGACTTTTTGTCAATGGTGAGTTCCGACATTTAAGCAAAAACGATCTGTCATAGAAAATCTTTGTACCTAAAATGAAAAAAATATTTTTGAATTTCTACTTCTTTGCATCTTTGTACTAAAAACAAAGACTGCTGGACTTTTATGAGGGAATAATCAAAAAGTTAAGAAATCTCTTATGTTGTTGTAATATCTCAAAAAAAAAGTATATAATAATCATCATTAAAGTACACTTATAAAGATATACAGTATTATTAGTTTATTTCTATTTACAAGATAGTCCCTAAGACAGAGGCTGGGGAATTTTCCTGCCTATAAATATACTGAAATAATCCCTCCAGTATTCTGTATTCCCCTCAACCCCCTCTTAGTGGAGAAACCCCACACATCTTTCTACTTTTTTAATGTCCCCTGCTATTTATAATAATAAATAGGGAAAACACTGTATTAGTCACCAGTATATCAAAAAAATGATTTATAAAGGATGAGTCTCACTCCTATTTCAATAAAGATCAAACTATTGTGTTTATTGGATGCACCACATGAACTGATCAAAGCCTATTAATATTTATGAGATAAATGCAGGAATATCATTAAAAATCTTCCTTTTATATGACAGACTTGACAGTGATTGCATCATCCTTTGTTTTGTGTAACGACCTGTGGCAGGAATTGATAAAGGGAAAGATTATGCTGACACAAACGTTTACTGGGTCAATATGTCTGTCAGTTTCTAAATATAAACTTTTCAGGATAAGCCAAATTATATAGTAGGTCAAATATCCTGTTCTCCTAGAACTGCTTACATGTAATAAAAGACAATTATTATCCCCCGTTTCAAGCATATCACCTTCTGAGAATAACAAATCCAAGAGTCATAAAGGTATTAAGCTTATTCCTTGTTATTTGAATGCAAATTGCTTGCTTGCAAGAAAAAAAATTAATTTTTAAGCACACTACACTTTTCAGTATATATAATATATATATATATATATATATATATATATATGCATTATATGATCACTTTATACCCATTTATTCTAGAGAGAAAGAACCCTGAACTTTCTAATCTAAATATAATTAATAGAATAAAGGATATTAAAATTTGAGGAAGTTTTTTGTCACATGCAAATCACCAAACTTGAAACTATAATAAAACTTTTCGATAAATCTTGGCACTTATCAAAATCAACATATAGGATAATAAAGCTCTGAACAGTGGAGTAATTTTAATGTTACTTTATGTAAGTTAATTAAATTATAATATGTTAAGAGTTTACAGCTAATTTTATTCAGTAAAAAGTCCAGAATAGCATTTTCAATGATCATTTTGATTATTTGCTTTTATCACTCTGGTTGGGGGAGGGTCTATATTGGGTTTGGGGGGGGGGTCGAAGCAATTTATAATCAGCGTAAAAAGAAGATATAGAAGAAAATCCTGAATATTTTCTCGGCAAAACTTCCCTTGGTGATTACGAACCTTTTTTTCCAGATATAACCTCTCTCCCTTCACATTCCCTTTGTTTTATCTGTAAAGAAAGGATGACAACTGATTGACCAACTGACGGTTCCATTCCTAGGTAACTGGATAAAATTTACTTTTGGATTTTCCAGCATCAGTTTACAATAATTTGCATTTGGAATTGAGGTTTGCTGAGCTGTTATTGAATATTAAATTAAAGGAAAGAATAAACAAAAGTTTTTAAATCTTCCCGTAATTTGAAGATAATAATCACAGAGTTTAGATCTTGGTGTTTGGGGCTGATATCCATGCAACTTAGGGGAGGTTACGTATAAATTACTACCTCGTTATATCCGGGTGATAAGCAGTGTCAGACACTAGCTACTAGCATAAATATTTCATGACTGAATCTTGATCAGATTACCAGCAGACCTATTATTTACCTATAGCAGTACATTCCGTCGAGAAAGTGATAACTTAATACATGTACTGATGGGCACTGCAACTCAAGCTCCGTTCTTTTTAAACTATGTCACTTTTCCCGCGCCAAGTTCCACGTGTTCGATCAGCTCAACTCGGTATCAACCTGCACTTGTTTAATTAGAGCTTAGAGATTTCCAAGTAATATATTTTTTTTTACTCTAAATGTTTTCAACACAGCTGGAAAAATCGATTAAATGTTTTCATCGTTGAAATATATAAACATTCCCACTAGGCTTCATCGACCTGCATTAAAGCGAACACAATAAAATATTTGCTTTTAAGTTTCTCCGATTCGATTAATAGTATCTCCCAATGTGGCTGTACGGATGGGAAATGGATGAAATAAATCCTACATATACCTATTGATGCCTTTTCTCCACAAAAACGGGAAGAGGAAGAAATTAATCGATTGTAGCAACTTAACTTTCTCCGATTCTCTGGACATACAGTCCCAAACGAGGCTTTTTTAAAAGAAACTTTCAAAGACGTAGTTGTAGCATTGTTGCTGATTTGACAAATGAATCTATTTCATTTGTTTTGATATATTACTATGTGATAGCATGATGCTATTGCAGACCTTTAGTATTCACAAAGCACTATTGTATAGAGAGGCATATATTGTGATATATAAGTATACCAAAACAAAGTTCATAGATTGTAATGTTTAAAACGAAACTACACGTAATTTAATATTCAGTGTATGTGCAGAGTGGTTAAAGAGTATATATATATATATATATATATATCAATTTCCAAATGGAAATGAAATAAAATTTAATCTGTAAAATTAATAAAAAAACAATTAACGTTCATACCTGTTAATTAAAGAAGACTATAGTAATTTCCCCGTAATACTATGATGTAGGGCACGTGCTTACACTGACATGGCGCGTCAACATACACATGTACAATAATACATTATTTAATCATGAGTAGAAAATCAATGATCCCGCTCTGTTTTGTATACAGCCATCCAGAACCCCGTCCCAACTGAGAGAAGACCGACATTTAGACAGTCCTACATACAGTCAAAAGCATCAGTCTGTTTACATGGTTAGTTAGGACACTTGTTATGAGAAGGGCTACTCTCATTTATAATCAATGTTTCAGACCAACGCCCGTCTCACAAAATATCGTGTTAGTAGGTATACACAGTGATAGTACACAGTGATGGAAGTATATCTGAGGACTATACTATGAACACCTGTAGAAGTTGCACCCAGACCTTAGACTGCTAGATATGAACTATGTCTCCAAGACACATTACTACTGATGTTTATGTATACACGTATAATTGAAAGACTACTGGAGTGGATATGGAGTGGGGTCAATTACCTGGTAAAACGCGCGGTCTTCATTAAAAAAAACTGTGTTTGTGAAACATTCCCCTGAATGACAACTTTAAAATTTGTACAACTTTGAACGGCAGTTGGTTTCTTAAATACAAGTCAAACTCCAAGGTCAAGGGATGAAAAATGTTGTTATTCAAAGAAATAACTTCTTCTTGATAAAATAGGGCCAGGCTTAATTGTCATAAGAAATACACATATAACATATTAAAGATCGAGCACCAAATATTCAAGAGTAATAGTTTAGTTAACGTTTTTCAAAAGCAAATTAAACTTCAAGGTCAAGGTAAAAAAGTCAAAATTGTTTGAATCCAAAGTATTTCCATGAAATACACTTCAAGGTTGACATGATTTTCCTGCACTTTTAACTGTTTAAGATATATTGTAATTGTAATTTTTTGACGGGCGTATCATGCTGTGGCGTGGCACTTTATTAAGGCTATTATGGATGGTAAAAGAGTATGTTGAAAGAAGTGCACAGATTCAAATGATGTGGCTAGAGAGAATGAAGAATTATTCAGGGAATGACCATTATCACCATAGAAAATTTGAAATCCCGAAAAAGTGCAGCCATATTAGCTTACCTACATCCTTGTTTGGATAACAATGAAAACATAAGCAAATGTTTGTGAACATCAAACCCTTCCTTTTCACTAAAGTCTGGTGTATCATAAGTTTAAGTTGTAACTTTATCCAGAATATTTTGGGGTTTAAATCTTTTGTAGAAAATGGTTGAACACCAGTTAATCACCATTGACATTACTGCCAAATTTAAAAGGAATTCTTGAATAATAAACTCAACACATAAATGCATGTATCTTGCTTTACAATATTTCCGAGAAATTAATATCAACATGTGGCTGACCATTCCACTTTGTTTCACTGAAATGTATACTCGAAAAGTCTCGATCATTCTACCTAGGTGAGGTATCTGTGCAATGAAGCTTACAAATTTTGGATAATTAATTTACATTGCATTTATCCCGTTTCCCAAATGCTATTCATATTTCAATATATAATGTATATTTTGTTGAAATGATAATTGAAACTGGTCTGAAAATCAGATAGATAAATCCCAGGATCAGTAATCCTATTTATTGCGTACATGTATTGACTATGACTCATTCTTGGGTGGAACTACTGCAACATGCTAGAGGTTCACAGTGAGATACTTCTGGCTTTGTTGTATTCAAGGAGCCTAAGACAGTTAACTGAGGCTCTTTTTTTTTTTAGTAGGAGTAGGCTGGAACATGAACAATTAATTCTCCTGACAAGAGTTATTTCCACTTGTTAAGCCAATAGTGAATACATTCATTACAAAAAGGAAGGCACATTTCTTGGAAAAAAAATCAATACATAAATGAGATATACTTTGCCTAATATTTATAGAACTTTTATTTCTATATCATGGATTACAATATATATGTACTACAATTTATCCAATATGCTTAGCAGATTTACAAAAGAACACATCATGGCTGTTGTGACTTGGATGCTGGAACAATGTATAACTTTTTGTGGTAAAACAACTTAACATACAACATGTGCTAATACTTGATATCGCGATTACTTAACTTAGCGGAACTCTTTCGCGATGGAGGTAGGGAACGTCTGTTAGGTGGGGGTAATGTGCTATTCAATACAATGCAAGATCGATCATTGTAGCATTTATAAGGACAGATAAGTAAAAAATCCTGGTTCCCTTAGTGTTTCAATCAAGATGATTTTACTACATGTGAACCCCCTTTTTCCTCCAGTATGATTCAGAAAACATTTTATATATCCAACGACAATATTTTAAAACAATTAAGATTTGTCTAATTAAAAAGAAATAATTATAAAATGACATCAAAAGTAAGATTTTTCGTATTTTGATATGATCCCTAATCGCAGCAAGCTGTAAAGGAAGTTTGGATGACGTCATCCAGACCATGTGACAGTGTTGACACTGTTGTGGTTGGAACATAAACAGGGAAAGTCGAAAGAGTGTATGCCGAAAGAAAGAGACTGTTAACAGCTGGCAAGGAGCTTAACTAAGAAATAATTATTGCAATAAAACAATGTCATCCCAGGGCTCGCCACAACAACTTGTTTCAGGTCGGGAGATTCCAAAAAGAGCAGTTTTGAACGATTTATCTCAACTACCTCAAGATTATAGCACCACACCAGGAGGGTCCATTTTCTCGACAACGCCTGGGGGTAGGGTTTTTTGAATTCATTTTCTTGTTTGTTTATAAATGATGTATAATTTATTCCACCTCTTGTTGAGGAATGTGCATGCTCTTTTGTAATTCATTTGTTATTTTGCGAAGTAAACAAAATATTTTTTTTCAATATGGCTGACAGCCATGACCACGTGATATTTTGTTTTTCTCGGCAAAATAATGTGTTAAATAGCATCGTTACCATCAAATTTCGTGTCATTTGAGTAGCAAAGTAAATATCTAGGTAAATGCATATACACAGAGAAATTATTATTTTTGCGTTTAGATAGCACACGCCCGACCATGTGCTCCTTGCTGTGCAGGCATGTGACGTCACAATGTTTTGTTACTGAAATGCGTTTCAGTTTAGTAGCATATCATATGCCTGATATGGTGCGAATAGCTTCGATGATTCCATCGCAGTCTTGCCATTTCATTCGACTGATAGTTACATGCATTGTTTCAGTTCTTACTTGTCTGAAGTTTTTGCATCAATGACAATAGTTATATAAGAAAAGCTAGCACATTGGCTTGAATATAGCATGTCATCAGTTAGGGCATGTCAATAGGTGTTTCAACTGCATTTTGAACCAACTTAGGAATAATATCCACAGCAAAGGAAGAATTATTTCACTCGTCAAAGAACTCAACTCAGGTAAACTCAAAGAGAACTCAACTCAGGTAAACTCAGAGGGAACTCAACTCAGGTAAACTCAGAAAGAGAATTAATCGAGTTAAAGTGATAGATATCTCAACTCAGGTGAACTCAGAGGAAAACTCAGAGGGAAATAATTGAGATAAAGTGATTGATATCTCAACTCAGGTGAACTCAAAGGGAAATAATCGAGATAAAGTGATTGATATTTCAACTCAGGCAAACTCAGAGAGAATGTATCAAGATAAAGTGATTGATATCTCAACTCAGGTGAACTCAGAGGGAAATAATTGAGATAAAGTGATAGAAATCTCAACTCAGGTAAACTCAGAGAGAATTTATCGAGATAAGGTGATAGATATCTCAACTCAGGTAAACTCAGGGAGAGAATAAATCAAGATAAAGTGATTGATATCTCAACTCAGGTGAACTCGGAGGTAAATAATCAAGATAATTAATGTATAAAATGATAGAAAACTCAACTCGGCAAATTCAGAGAGAATTTATGGAAAGAAAGTGATAGAAAATTTAGCTCAGTAAATTCAAAGATAAATCAATAAAGAACAACTCAGGTAAACTCTAAGAGAATTTATCAAGATAAAATGTTAGAAAACTTGGGTTAACTCCGACTTTACTGAGATAAAGGAGTAGGAGGGGAAAAGTTCTGTATGTTTTTCTCCAATTATATTTCTTATATTTTACTCTGTTATTACTTTCAGAGGCCAGTAGTAGTGATGAAGATGAAGACAACATTAGAAAACAAGAAGGTACTACTGAATTCTCTCATTGGTTTCTTGCCCCAGTTTGAGATTTTTTTTTCTTAATGTAGCCAGGGTGTGTGTTGTAGGTTTCCATTTCCACTACAATTGTATTAGTCTTTATTGTAGTCCTATTTAAAAATTACATGATTCTGAAAGTAATATCCTTTTCTAATAATGTTGTACTTATAGTTGGATACAGTTTAGCTTACCTATTCTAAGAATTCTGGAATACAAATGATATGTTGAAGTTAGTAAGAAGTCCCAAACAAATTACCGGTATACATGTATATATTAACCTCTTTTTGCACTACATGTATTTTTTTTCTCAGTCTTATAAAGTTTGATATTATGAGTTTTCACTGATCTTATCATTTTCCTGTTTCTGTAGCCAACTTAGAAATGGAGGAAGCATATTTAGTGGAATCTCAGGATGAAGTGGACAGCTGGCAGAATGAAATTCTACACCGTATGGATCAGGACCAGGACTTTTTGTCCCAGCTGAAGGCTCGCCGGAACAGAAATAATAACCAGAGTGATAGTGAAACAGAGTTAGTAAAATTACATAAAATCTCAATATTAAAAAAGGACCAAAGGACTCGGAAAATCCCTGAGTCACATGTAAAAGATCTTATTGAAATTTCATTATGTACTTTGCTAAATTGAGCTTGAGATAATGACATAATTATTTGTCCCCTTTTGCATCTCAACAAAATTTCCACTTAACAGTATGTGAATATGATCCATGGGATTACTGATTAAGTAGCTTTAGTATTCATTCATTTGTAACCTTTTTTTTGCTCTATATTTTCTCTTTGGATTTGTATGTTTGCTGTAAAAATATACAAAATATATATGAATTCTCAGCAATAAAAAAATCTAGTCACTTCTTAGTCCTTACAAAGTCCAATAAGATTAGTCACAAACACAAAGGAGAGTTGATTTATAGTTTTAAAGCAGAATGAATTCTTGTTAAAGGGGAAGCGGATTGAAGCTTAACATCAATCAGAGAGCAAGCTAGGTCTCAGTATAGAGCGGTATAGGCAGATAGTTAGCAGAAATAAGGTGTTTCATTAGATAGATTTCAGGAGCGACTGTTATAGATGATAGTGTTAGGGCCCCCTGAGTGATGATACCACCTTAAGGTTTGTCAGTGTTAATGGTGTTCACAGGAACAAATGTTAGGCTTCTCTGACATAAACTCCATCTATATTGACAATCCTTTGGTTTTTGAAAACAAATATTCTATCAGTACATGCATATGTTTTACATGTACACTAACATATCAATAAGTATATTATTACAAATATCACGTTACATTTGTATTGAATTTTTTCTATTGTCATGGTATATATTTCTGATTGATGTGTAGTGAATATTATTATTTATAAGGTTTAATTTATTTTCAAATAGGAAATAGGGAATTTCATTTTTGAAAAGAAATTTTCCTTATTCACAATCAAAGGTTTGATGAATTATGGAAGAACAGGCTTTATTTTATGCTATCAAAATGAAGTGACTAGTCATATTTAGAAATTTTCAAAGTGCTACAGTATTGATTTCAAATATTGAAATATAAAGATTGTATTTTTGATGTCCTTATGAAGTTAACAGTTTTGTTGTGAATATACAAATATGGATGAGTAACTCTTGAGATTAAAGGCAAATTTCAAAGCAGATTGAAACAAAAAAGAATTATATAATTCAGATGAATCCTATTGGTCAATCAAAAATGTTATTTTGGAGGTGAATTGTTTTACCTGAATTGAAAACTGTAATATTTTTATTGTATTTTCAGACACACCCCACCTCCCCTCGAGCTGTCCCCACCGAGAGCACCCCCCACCATCAGAACCTCTCACAGTCCCTCCCTGACAGGTACCCTGCCCCCAATATCCCAACCACACCCGCCATGGAGTCCTCCATGCTAGCGGGGGTAGGGGGTGAGGTGCGACAGGCGTTCTTTAACCCCGGGCCAGTGGAAAACGTTCGACTGATCCGGAATGACCTTATGTGTGCTGCTGATTCTGTCACCAGTGCCATGTCTTCACTCGTCAAAGAACTCAACTCAGGTAAACTCAAAGAGAACTCAACTCAGGTAAACTCAGAGGGAACTCAACTCAGGTAAACTCAGAAAGAGAATTAATCGAGTTAAAGTGATAGATATCTCAACTCAGGTGAACTCAGAGGAAAACTCAGATTAAATCAACTCTCCTTTGTGTTTGTGACTAATCTTATTGGACTTTGTAAGGACTAAGAAGTGACTAGATTTTTTTATTGCTGAGAATTCATATATATTTTGTATATTTTTACAGCAAACATACAAATCCAAAGAGAAAATATAGAGCAAAAAAAAGGTTACAAATGAATGAATACTAAAGCTACTTAATCAGTAATCCCATGGATCATATTCACATACTGTTAAGTGGAAATTTTGTTGAGATGCAAATTAATTTAGCAATTTGTCATTGAAAAACATGGTATTTTATTTGTAGCGAGCCATAATTTTAAAATGGTTAATAATGCCCAATTCAAATCCTCACTAAAAATTCTGCTTATATGGTAACAGTTTTATGGTAATTACAGTTTTTCAAGCTCCTCTTTTACTGAGTAAACTGCACTTTCATCCCCCATATAATATTCTGTGCTACAGACTTTGTTTAATCATTGAATTAGTTTCTCTTGTTGGCAAAATAAACAAGGTAAGAAATTCTATTCTATGTTCGCCCTAAGAACAATCAAAAGAGTTCTGAACTCAACATAGCTTCTCAATTAAGAGCGAGGATATACATTAAAAAATCTTTATGTAGATTATTTTTCTTAATTGAAGAAGTAATATATAGAAAGCTCTCAAAGATCAAAAAGTCTATTATTATAACTTAAGTAACTATTTGAGTCCAACTCCTTTTATTTGAATTCTTCAAAATCAAGCTGGAGTGGATCTATTGTTTTGCTACTTTGCAGATACATGGGAGGTATCCTAACTGTGTTGAGGGCTTTTCCTCCAACACAGTTCCAGATTTAACCAATGTCCCCCCATACCTTCAGCAGTTTACGACACAGTTCCAGATTTAACCAATGTCCCCCATACCTTCAGCAGTTTACGACACAGTTCCAGATTTAACCAATGTCCTCCATACCTTCAGCAGTTTACAACACACTTCCAGATTTAACCAATGTTCCCCCATACCTTCAGCAGTTTACGACATAGTTCCAGATTTAACCAATGTCCCCCATACCTTCAGCAGTTTACGACACAGTTCCAGATTTAACCAATGTTCCCCCATACCTTCAGCAGTTTACGACACAGTTACAGATTTAACCAATGTCCTCCATACCTTCAGCAGTTTACCACACAGTTCCAGATTTAACCAATGTCCCCCCATACCTTCAGCAGTTTACCACACAGTTCCAGATTTAACCAATGCCCCCCATACCTTCAGCAGTTTCATCAGCCCCTCCAGCTGTACCATCAGTTCTTTTCGACTGTCCTGTAAGGCCGACATTCTGGACTCCAGCTCATCTTTCCGCTGCCTGAGCTGTCGTAATTCTGCTAATAACGTCGGGTTATACTGGGCACTTTCTGTACTGCGAGCATGAGCCTCTTGCTCTGACCTAAGCCTGTGGATTTCTCTCATTATCTCCCTGATCAAACAAAAAAAATGCAAAAACAGTTAATGTTAGAGTGTATCTTATGTCAGGTTCACTGTTTTTATTATACAAACACCTGTACATTTCTGATGAGCCTACAACTTCATTGTCTTCTAGAAGGGAACATTGTCCTTAAATTGGACATATTTGTAATAATCATCCAAAAATGATGCTCCATGTCAAGTTTCATTGAAATTGGCCAAGTGCACATAGTTCTTGTAATTTCCAAATGGCAAATATTTCAGAGAGACAATATGGGGATTTGAAAAGTTCTGAACATTTTAAAGAACTTCTAAAACTTACAGAATTTTTGCTAAGTCTGTCCCTTTGGCTCAGGTGAGCTGAAAACTGCATTTGGTTTTATTTTGAAATTCTGTCGTGGAAAATGAACTAAGTACTGTAAATCTCTTTTTATTCACATGAACTTTATTTTTACATAATGACAAGAGCCTGTCTGCTCTCAAATATTTAATTTTTGTGTTTATTTGTAATGTAAATGATAATATATATCACAATAACCAGAGCTCACAAAAATTTTTATTTTGCTTTTATTCAACTATCAATTATATTGCGTAAATAATTCTAAAATGCTATGGATTTTGTAGATATTTCCACAATTTGTTTTATTTATGTGGAATTGTGTAGGGGAGATAATAAGGGTCAGTGACCTCCCTTCCTCATTTATATGCCATGTAATTTGGACTTTCTAGAATTCATTATGAACATTAATTTTTTTCGGAAATGACAAATCAGTTCAAGAACAAGGATTTATATGACATTCTCCGAATAAAAATACAAGTTCCTAAGGTGGTAAGTACCATGGCCTTATGTCTAAGCCAATCATAAATTGCCGCTAGTCTGCAATAAAGCACATCTCTTCTCATCTTAATTCTGATTCCTTTTATTTGCTTTATGTCCGTCCATTCCTTTCCTTAATAAACAGCCAGTAGCAAGTCTAATTTCTTTTATGTTAATTTGGCTGTGGCTAGTAGTAGTAGTATGAATGAACTGAAAGATGAGGTCCAAATTTGGTTAATAATCAAGTTTTCAAATACATATAATTTTTTTTTAAAGTTAAAGTTACAGTTTCATAAAAATATATATTTTTATATATTCAATCAGTTTAAAGGAAAATTCTGAAAAATAAATTCAATTTGATAATTATTAGTGTTTTGATTCTGAAAAATTTCCATTCATGGAGAGATCAATTCATTCTTTACTAATTAGGTTAAATAGATTTGTAGTAGATTTCTTTCAGACAGATTGACAGACAGACAGATAATGTCATCTCTGTTCATCCTCTTTGTTTTGCAGACCTCACGAGCAGTAAAATTCTTGCTCTTGATTATAAGTTGTCGGCAAAACCATTGAGAATGCTAGAACTAGTTGTCTGGGCTTGCTTTAACACTAGTTCATATTTACCCAGTCCTCTGGGATATAAATTCGATGACAAATAGACTTATTAGCAGGCTGTTAATGTAACTGATAGCGGTCAAACTTCAGCTGATGTTGTAAGTTTCCGGTTTGGTGTCCTGTGACGGGGAAATCTCTGGGGAGGGTACCCCCCCTCTGTCAATAATCTCCAGGTCTGTGACAGTTACAGATAGTTTGTCAAACAAAATCATATGTTTTATGACAGTAATTGCTGTAAAAATTCATATCAGAATCTGCAATATGGCAGTCACCTAACTAGTGGTTATAACCATAAAAGATCTCTGATAAGACTGTAGCCCTACTGGTACTGGTTATAACTAAAAGGTAAGTAAACAAAGGTCTCTGATAAGACTGTAGCCCTACTGGTACTGGTTATAACTAAAAGGTAAGTAAACAAAGGTCTCTGATAAGACTGTAGCCCTACTGGTACTGGTTATAACCCTTACCAAAGTAAAATTATTGCAGCAATATTGCTGCTATATTGCGGCAACACATTTTTGTCACCAGAAACAAGCTTTTTGGGTTAGTGAAGTATCACCGCTAGCTGCAACAACTTCTGGTGACATTCTGGCAATACTGCCAGAAAAAATGAAATATCACCGCTAGCTGCAACAACTTCCGGTGACATTCTGGCAATACTGCCAGAAAAAAACTTTCTGGCAACATCTAGGATTACCCATGAGCCATTTGTTGAGCATGCTCAGTCATTTACTTCCTCTTTTTAAATAAAGTGGAGGGAATTCAAAGGCAAGCATGTTTTGCTTCATTACTGACTTGTATCAAGTTAATTAGAGTTGTTAATTGTGTACAGTGGGATTAGTCAAGATGAGTAGTAAGACTGCATAGTGTGGAATGACTAGAAAAAAGAATTTAAGCAGAATTATAGGAATGTGTACTCTGTTTCCATATCATCAGACTTGGTGAGTCAAAACCAATATTCTTTTTGAGATGATTTAATGGAGATAAAATTGGAAAAATTATATGTGTTTCAATTAGTGCTTGTGATGCATGCATACTAGACTTGTATGTCTATATATCCTAGAGTAGCAGGAAAAGATGAATGAAAGCATGTTATTTGAAAATTAATGCAGAGTTGCTGGACATTTTCACAGTGGCATATTAATATTGTTCTATAAACATTGTTTATGCCCCCGTCTCGATGGATCGGGGGTACATATTTTTTTTGTCCTGTCTGTTTGTTTGTTAACTTTAACCTTCACCATTACTTTTGAACAAATGAGAGATAAAGATTTCATATTTGGTATGTCTACTCCACTAATTAAGTTCTTTCAAATGACATCAAGGTCAATGACCTTGTGACCTTGACTGTGACCTATATGCTAAAAATAGCTTTTTCGAATATTCATCATAACTTAAAATTAATGAAAGATAGAGACATTATATTTAGTATGCATAATTCACTAATTAAGCCTTTTCAAAAGACACCTGAAGGTCAATGACCTTGAGACCTTGGCTGTGACACATATCCTTGAAATAGATTTTTTGAACCTTGGACATAAATCTTGAGCCATAAAAGATAGAGAACTTGTATTAAGTATGCACCCTTCATTAATTAAGCTCTTTCAAATAACACCAAGGTCAATGACCTTGGGACCTTGACTGTGACCATATACTTAAAATAGATTTTTTGAAACTTCAACATAACATTTGAGTCATAAAAGATGGAGAATTCATATTTGGTATGCACCCTCCACTAATTAAACTCTTTCAAGTAACACCAAGGTCAATGACAATTTGACCTTCACTGTGACCCATATGCTAAAATTAGCCATTTTGATCCTCTGCCATAAATTTTGAACTATAAGAGATAGAGACTTCATATTTAGTATGCATACTCCACCAATTAAGTTCTTTCAAATGACACCAAGATCAATGACCTTGTGACCTTGACTGTGACCCATATGCTATAAATAGCTTTTTCAAACTTTATTGCCACCTGAGGCGCATTGTGTTTCACAAACATATCTTGATTTTCATTATGATGATCAACATAATTTTCTATCTGTTCAAAGAATAGCAGAAGTAGCTATTTCTTATTGACCCTGTGGCTTGCTATTGTTTGTTATATTATTCAGCACAGTTTGTTAATTGTTAGATTGATAGATCATTATTTCTATTAAATACCAATTTATATCTAACTTAAATACGAAAAACGATATTGCCGCAATATTGGGGCAATAATGCCGGAAGATGTTGCCAGAAGATCAATATTTTGGTCATGATTTGCAGCAATATTGCCGCAACCCCTTTCTGGCAATATTGCCGCAAAACTAATTAACATAGGAAAAACGATATAGCCGCAATATTGCTGCAATAATGCCGGAAGATGTTGCCAGAAGATCAATATTTTGGTCATGATTTGCAGCAATATTGCCGCAACCCCTTTCTGGCAATATTGCCGCAAAACTAATTTACATACGAAAAACGATATAGCCGCAATATTGCGGCAATGTATTGCCAGAATGTTGCTGCAATATTGCGGCAATAAAGCCAGAAGATGTTGCCAGAAGGTCAATATTTTGGTAAGGGAACTAAAAGGTTAGTAAACAAAGGTCTCTGCAGACAAGGTTGCAGCTCTACTTTGACAACTTATTTCTTTATTTAAAGAATTCTTAAATATTTAAGGGTTAGCATTTAAACAATACAAGTTCATTCTCCTAGTTCTGTCTGACATGTTTTGTTTTCTGCTCACTTGCTCATTGCACCAAATATATGTTACGGTTCCGTAATTATTCCCGTTACTATATTGAAGTAACATTTTCTGTGGAAATACATAGTACAAGTTAAACAAAAACTCCCTGCAATATACTGGACTATAAAACGACAAATTATGTTCCGTTAATTGTATCTTTAATTCCATTAACAATTGTATATTTACCAAGTGTACAATTGGGACGAGGTCGGTAATTAGTGACGCCCGAAATTCCTCGACATCTTACATTCCCAAGTCACGCTTGAACTGTTTATGATTGTTTTGTTTATGCTTACAAAGTCCATCAGCGATAAGTATTATGAATGTTTCCCATAATAATTATCCGCGCCCTAGGGTACGTGTTTCCTTTCTTCGGTTCGATCGGCATGGCAGCATATCAACTAACAAGCATGGCGGGTATTTTCACTTTGTCGTGACGTCACGACAATCGAGCCCGATGCCAATATAAGCCAGCGCAAATCGACTGACAGTCAGAATAGGTTAGATCATCGCATCGCCAGCATGGCTGGGAGCGATATCGATGGGAAATTGCTAAAACATTATTGATTTAACTAGTTTTTGGGAGCTGATGAATTTTGTATCATATTTTATTATTACTTTTGACTATTTATATTGAATTAGCCTGTGGGAGAAAATTAGTGGGAGGTAAAATAACTCTCCCATAACTACTAGTATATCTGATTATAATATAATGGTATTGCAAGGAACTCCCAATATTTTGGGAAAAGATAAATACTTTTATGCTTTTGTAAATTTATATATACAATTCCCTAAAACAGAATTCTACCATGTAAGAATATTTTATTCCCATTCTGGGAGAGAAATAATATTTCTACGGGAGTAAAAAATAGGGATAAACATTCAAAGAGATTGTGCAAATTAAATACAACAAGCAATAATAAATTTTTATAAATTTTAATCCTGACTCATAGTTCTTTTGTCCAATATATAGAATTGGGAGACCCACAAGTTGTCTCAAGGGAGAAAACCCCTGAACGGCAACATATATTAGGTAATCAATCTATATTACTTTAATTTTGAACATGTGAGATCAAACTCAGTTTTAAGTTTTAAGACTTTCAAGTTATCAACAGTTTTTTTTTAAAATTTTATCAGGGCATATCTTTTGTTTTAAATAAAAACATTAGGGATGGGTATCGCAAAATATTTTGTATCCGGATATATCACGATTTTTTCCCACGATATCACGAAAATATCATGATATTTTTTAAAGCAGTTTTTACAATGATTTTTAAATGAAAAGTCATTATTTTTCTAAAAAATATGCTAGAAAAACAAAATTTTACTTTTTTGAAATTTTATGTACCGGTATATAAAATCAATTATGTTTGGACAGTAAGATGCTGTTCTTTTCACTTTTTACAACATTTTTATATACTTTCTGTAATTGTAATTTGAAAGATTGAACAAATAAATGAATAATTTCTGGACTTTATAATATGTACCTAAAGACCGGTATTTAGGTCTCCGTATCACAATACGTATCACGCAACAAAAATTCGCAATATACCAGTATACCGATAAAATTGCACATCCCAAAAAAACATGTTAGAAATATAATTTTTCATTTTAAAAAAAATGGTGTATTCTATATCAATAAATAAATTTAAGCATGTGCCCAATGACCTATGATGGAAATTTTACATAATCAGACTGTGCTCTTTGGGAATATGCTATCTTCATTACTAATCAGCTGTGTTTACACAAAGGTCTAATGTGACTGCAGGAGTATCTGCTTGTTTGATCTGGTCAACAGTTCACACACAATATCACAGAGTCAGTGTTTCTACATCATGTCTGATCAACAATAGCCATAATTTCCCAGCTGATTCTTCTAAATCAACAAACAGAGAAGCCCCCTGTGTTCTTACCTATTTTTGGCCTCCAGTTGGGATATTAGCTCCCTCTGAGCCTTGTTGGAGTCTAGGCTGAAGTTCAGCTCTGTAGGACTTCTTGCCTAAACAGAGGAAAATGTGGTGATTATCAAACATACTTAAAAAAAAACAAACCAGAATCTGTTTGAAAAATATTTAGTTGCGTAAAATTTACCATAGTAATGAGTGGATTTATAATTTTACTTTATGGATATTTCTTAACCCCCATCCCCGCAATCACGCATTTTAACGCATATACCGTTGCCCCGCAATCACGCATTTTAACGCATATACCTTTGCCCCGCAATCACGCACTTTAACGCACATTTCCTATTTGACGTTTTCTGCTTTGATAACACGTAAAGTGTTGATGGTATGATGATAAATGATTAGATAATTAATTTTATATTTCCATGCTAATAAATTTCGCAAATAAGAATATTTTCCCTCAATTTGATATGTCCGAGTCGCTCGATTCATTTGACGAAACTTGGGATGCGAGACAAATTAAGAAGGTCTTTCTTTTGACTCTAAATAAGCTCACCACTTGATCCACTGGTTTGGTGATGTGGAAGTCCCTCAATCTTGTGTGAGATGGGAGTCTTGATCCAGAATTTATCAAATTAAATATAATTTTTTTTTTAATGTATAAATGTTTGATAAAAGCCTGTGCAGAAATCACCAAAAGGAACGTATAAAATTACAAAAGAATACTTAAGTTAATACAAACTCATATAACTGATGAGAAAAGAAGTTTTGTTCATAGAATAAAGATTTGTTCCAGTTTACATGTAATCTTTTGATACATGTAATCTCATGTAATCTTATTTCTTGTTCGATTTAAATTCAAATTTGAAAAAATACAATCTGTTTTTTTTCCGCCTTACACAGCAATAAAAAAAACATACACAAATAGAAAGCAGCAGAATAAAGGAACAACAATTTCATGTTTAAAAGCGGTTGATTTAAAATTTAAATTTGAATGATTACATTATCAAGTCAACGTTTCCGATATTTCTAAAAGACATTTTTTTGCACATACTCTATGGTGTGTCTTGATTTCCGGGGTATTCGGGAAAATTTTACACGAGCATACAGCATACTTGTTTGATATTTTAAAAAAGATTGAACAAAAGAACTCTGTGAGCCAATGCTCACCAGTAATGCCCCGCTTTGTTGTGAATATTCACATTTATGTTTACATACGTTCAGTTACAGGCAGATGCACGGAAAAATATCAAGTTGACATCAAATTCATATACAAAAATAAATCCCACTATATGACATGTCTAAACAAAGATTGTGGTAAAATTTAAAGAATCTACGATGCGATGCTTAGAAAAATGCGATAAAAATTTGTCACATGTATATATATTGTCTGTATGGTACGGACAGACGCACGGTTAAAACAGGAAGTTGACATCGGATTTGAACAGAAATGAATCCCACCATATGGCATGCCACAGTGACGAATGTGCTAAAATTTCAAGCATCTGTAATAAGTACTGCGTAGTTGCTGAGAAAACTGCGAAAAACTTTGTTACGGACAGACATACAGATAGACAGACGGGAAAACACAAAAGGGTTAAACAGTATATCCGCTCTCCTTTGCAGCGGGGGCATTATTAAACGACATATGTCTACTGATTAGTTTTATTAGTGGGTATATGGTCCCTTAGGAAAATCCCTTGATCCGCCTCGTGTACGTTTATATTTCAGTATAATATCATTTAAAAACATTCACTTATCAGCCGCTTTCACATGTTAATGAGGAAAACATATAATCTGTAGGTTCATGTATGTAAACACTGCATACACTAGAAATACTAAATTTTGAAGAAGTAAACCTACAACAAGAGGACGACGATGTAGTCAAATGGGATTCTTCCACCAGTTACATGTTTATTTTTATGTTAGAGTATATACACAGAAAATACTTTTGACATCCACCTTTTGGATGGACAGTTAACTCGTGACTGTATTGGGTAGTACAGGTGGTAAATACCATGTAGATACATGTATGAGGAGCAATGCATTTGGGCGCTTAAAACTCCATTCTAAGGGGGGGGGGGGGGGGTTACACATCTTTGACTAACAGCGATCTAAATTATTCCCTGCTTTTCATCTCCAGAATTTTATTCAAAATTACCGGCATTTTTTTCTTCGATCAACAGCTAGCTTGTTAAATAGAAGGACAGATGTGCATTTCATTTCATCACAGGAATGCTCAGCATTTCCGACATTTTCTTTTTCTTTTCTTTCTTTTTTTTTGTTTTTTTTAGGGGAGGGGGTGATATGCATCATATGTCTACCAAGTTTATGAATAATCAATCAAAACAGAAAATCAAATACTAAATAGTAATATGATGACCATGGGATAACCGAGCAATCCACAAAAGTAAATATTGAAAAATCTGTATATCTACTACGCACCAACTCTTGATAGATCCTAATAGTGATTGATTAATTTTTATTGTTTACCATGTTTCTTAATTTGACTTTATTTTCTGCAAGTTTGATTAAATATTATGCAAATACGCTATTTTCTTTATAGAAGTGGAAGGTTTTCATGTACATCGACGCCATAAAATTCATTGTGTCATAGAAATCTGATATGGCAACCCTTGGAAAAATTGTGGAAATACTTTCTATATTTCTCAATAAATACAGGTACAAGTGATGCATTTCCATAGAAACATTTTTAAGAGTACTGCCTGATTTGCTCCACAAATAATAATCGGAATACTTAGGACAACGTCGGGAAAATGCTGAGTGCTGACTGCTACGTCCGAGGAGTTCTTAGCTATACTCTTGTAAAGTATTCTATTGTTTTTTAAAATGTGTTAAAATTCCATTCCAAAGAAATACTTTTCCATTTCTTTTTTTTTTTTTTATTCCCCCCCCCCCCCCCTCCTCACATCTCAAGTTTTTTTTCTTTTTAAACATGCTGATTTGATGTAGCCCCCATGGACCTGTAGGTGTAAAGATTCTGCAATCTTCCCTGTAGTCAAGATGTTCCGATGCGCTAGCTTCGTATCTCCACCATGCACTAGAGTAGATTTCGGATCGTAAACCCTTGATCGCTACTATAATTTAAGACTGGTTATTTTAATGCCGAGTCCGACGGCTGTATTTCATCCCTATATCGTCCAAAACATTAATAGAATAGGGTATGTGTGATCGGTTAAATTTTTACTAAATGTATTTAAAAGATAAAAATGTTTTCCATCGACAATGCGCTATTGTATTGTTCAATAGAAATTAAGCGATATTCCAACAATATATTTTCAATAAAAAAAACACCCCTCGAACAGACAATTGAAGTTAAATGTGCTGAAAGCTACAAGTCCTTTTTTGTCCTAAAAAGCTATAAAATACTGCTATAAAAATTTTCTCAAGTGATAATCCTTTTCTTCTAGAACTCATATCTATTTTTATTTATAGATACGTATATTCTGCGAGTTTTGATCAATTGGTTATCATGCATGTGACTGAAGAAATAAAACAAGGGGGGGGGGGGGACAAGTGTTGCTGTCTGTCATTTTAACACGAGCATAAAAAATGACACCCTGTCTGGAAACTTAAACAATTATTTTGAACAAAGTTTTAGATTTAGATTTAAAACTTATTATAGTTTACTTGTAAGCTATAATATATTAAGTTTGTAAAAGTCCACATAAAAGAATTATTTAAACAAAATAAACAGGATTAAACCATCATCAAATTACTTTAACTCATTTAACCGATGGTTGCATAAACATTAGGGCGATATATACGGCAACAGTTGCTAATTACACCGTGTAAATGCATCCTCAAAAACACGTCTTTTCAGCACGTAATCGCAAGTGCGCTGCGGGGAAAAGGATAACGTCATCAAAAAGTTACAAATGTAATGCTACTATTACGTCAAAGACAGCGCAAGGGGCAAAGAGTTAAATATTAGATTTTTAATATTTTATCTTATATACTAAATATCATGGAATTAATAAACATTTTATACACAAAAAAATCATCTATACTACACTCAATCATCATAAACTGTGAGTCTGAAATATCAAAGAGGCATAACTACCATAAATAGGGTGAATTCACCATGCATCGGACACCCTTATACTTCAACAAGTTCTATTGATATCGCTACTGATGGAAAATTATCAAAATGGAGTTTAACATTTAGTATGTGATTAAAATATCAATTTTTGATACAATTATATGCTTTTTATTGAGAAAATATCATAAACAAGAGGCCCAAGGGCCTTGAATCGCTCTTCTGATAAATTGTACAATCTATCACTTGTATTTGAAGCCCCTAACCCTAAGTATCCTATTAAAGACCCAAGTTGCATCACCTGACAAAGTTTGATGATTCTTAGCCAATTAGAACTCCTTTTTGGTCTACATTCTTGGAAATCATAAAATGCATCAAGTGACAAAGTTTGATAATTCTAAGCCAATAAATACCTGAGATATTCAAAAGTAGGTCACTGTGACTTACTCTTTGGTCAACATTCTCAGAAAACCCAAGATGCATCAACTGACAAAGTTTGATGATTCTTAACTAATAAGTACCAGAGATACTTAAATATAGCCATAAAATGTCGAAAGTAGGTCATTGTGACCTACATTTTGGTTGACATTTTTTAGAGTCCCAAGATGCATCTGCTGACCAAGTTTGATAATTCTAAGCCAATAAATACCTGAGATATTCAAAAGTAGGTCACTGTGACTTACTCTTTGGTCAACATTCTCAGAAAACCCAAGATGCATCAACTGACAAAGTTTGATGATTCTTAACTAATAAGTACCAGAGATACTTAAATATAGCCATAAAATGTCGAAAGTAGGTCATTGTGACCTACATTTTGGTTGACATTTTTTAGAGTCCCAAGATGCATCTGCTGACCAAGTTTGATAATTCTAAGCCAATAAATACCTGAGATATTCAAAAGTAGGTCACCATGACCTACTTTTAGGTCGACATTCTCCGAAAATCCATGATGCATCAACTGACAAAGTATGATGATTCTAAATCGATAAGTACTAGAGATACATAAATATAGCCATAAAATGTCAAAAAGTAGGTCACTGTGACCTACTTTTTGGTCGACATTCTCCGAAAACCCAAGATGCATCAACTGACAAAGTTTGATGATTCTAAGCCAATAAGTACCGGAGATACTTAAATATAGCCATAAAATGTCGAAAGTAGGTCACCGTGACCTACTTTTTGGTCCTCACTCTCCGAAAACCCAAGATGCATCAACTCACAAAGTTTGATGATTCTAAGCCAATAAATACCTAAGATACTTAAATATAGCCATAAAATGTCGAAAGTAGGTCACCGTGACCTACATTTTGGTCGACATTTTTCAGAGTCCCAAGATGCATCTCCTGACCAAGTTTGATGATCATAGGTTTGAAGGTAATCAAAATATGCCTTTTAAACAATTTGAAAACAAATGCCTGCAAAATTCTAAAAGTAGGTCACAGTGACCTACTTTTTCTTAAATATGTTTTAAGGTCCCATGATGCAGCAACTTACAAGATTTGATGATTCTAACCCTTTCAGTGCCTGAAATAATGGGATTAAATGTTTTGAAAAGGATAAGTCATAAAGTTCAAAAAGTAGGTCACGGTGACCTACTTTTAAGTTGACATTGTTCAAGGACCCAAGATGCATCAACTGACTAAGTTTGATGATCATAGGCCTTAAAGTATCCAAAATATGCCTTTAAATCAATTTGAAAACAAATGCCAGCAAAATTTAAAAAGTAGGTCACCGTGACCTACTTTTGAGTTAACATGATGTGAAGTCCTAAGATGCATCAACTTACAAGATTTGATGATCCTAGTCCTTATAGTAAGCAAAATATGAACATTTTTATTAATTGTAAATTTAGGTCAACTTTAAAGTGACCTTGAGACCACGCCCTTTGCCCCAGGGTATTGCCTTGAACAATTTTTAATCTTCAACATATCCTGATCCTTGTATGTAAGTTTGGTGAAAATCTGCCTGGTGGTTCTGGAGAAGAAGATTTTTTAGCAACCAGTACTTTTTGTTTTGTTTTCCTGATTATCTCCCCTTGATTCAGGGTCCCAACCCTTATTTTAGTATAAATGGTAGCCCTTGGGCCAAGGATACCCTGTGACAAATTTGACACTGATTGGCCAAGGGGTTCTTGAGTTATGGCCCATATTCTAAAAAGTTAACGCACACCGCACACCGCACGACGCACACCGCACAAATGGCCATAGCATTAGCTCTTTGAGCCTTTGGCTCAGAAGAGCTAAAAATCGAGTTTTTAAAAATAACTCAGAATTCACCATGGATCGAACATTGTTTACCATGCATCGGACAGACGGTATTTGGACTGGGGAAATATCATACCTTAATTACAGTGCTTTAAATTCCTTGATATGGATATACTTTTACCTTTTATGTAAGAAATAACCCTCAACTTAAATATAATTGACGATATCGTTGCACAAATGTAGAACAATTCAAGAAGCCTCTATTTGCCTTAGAAATGCTTTAAAATGCTTGTAATGCGGTAATTCGCGCTTTTTTCTCATGGGTTATTATACTCTGGTTTGTAGAAATAAATTGAGTCAGATTCTAGACTTCATATATGGATAACTTGTACTTTGACAGAAAATTTAGAATTTTTTTTTCTTTTTCCGACAAAAACAGCTGTCAGTAGGGTTCTGTATGAAAATAGCAGTGATTACTTATGCATGGGAAAGTGTCCGATGCATGGTTAATTTGTGTCCGATGTACGGAAAAATGAACGTACTAGTAAAAACCAGCTTTAAAAAGAATTATACAAACAAACAAGACAAATTTCTTTAAAATTTACTGTAAACCAACTTTTATTCGCGACGACTTTATTTCGCGATTTACCGGGGTTAAACTAGTTCACGACGATTAATTTTCGCGATCAAGCCTTTTTTTGATCTGTTTATAATAGAAACAAAGACTGTAGGGACTGGTTCGCGGCGAGAAATATTCGCGATGACGAGGATCTCGCGAACTTCGCGAAAATTTCTCGCACGCGAATAAAAGTTGGTTTACAGTATGTAAAATTGCAAATCTTTGACAAAATTAACCAAAGTCTGACTTGTTCCGTTGAAGTCGAATTTGAAGAACGATAACTCTAAAAATTGCAAAATCATTAATTTCTGGTTATTCCCCTTTGATGATGTAAAATATGACGTAACTTCAAGGCCATTATCGGCGTATTTTTATCACAACATGAAAATAACAATCGGTATCATTAAAAATTTTAAATCTTCATCTTTAAGACAGAAACAAAGAAATACACGGAACTCTTAAGTTGAAAGAGAGTTTATTGCCCAAAGTTGTCCGAAGCAAGGTATGTGTCCGATGCATGGTGAACTCACCCTATATAAACATTGATTAAATATCATTACTGTACAATATTGATGTATTGGCTATTTATGGTATCATTTAATTTCAATTACTTCTCTTAGACACAGTTAAATAATGAGAGAATAAATAAAAATTACCTGCATCTAAGGAGATTTGAAATTAACCTATCAAATCTTACTAGAGGAGGGGAATGAAATTCATGGCAAAACCTATCCAATTATAGTTTATGACAAGTCTTGACAAAATATCCCATTAGCTAATGTAAAATATGTGTATAATCATATTGAAAACTTACAATTTAAACTTAGCAAGGAGCATACATTCAGTATGACTGGTTAACAGGGGATGCTTACTCCTCCATGGCACCTTATCCCACCTCTGATGGATTTAGAGGTCTGACATATTTGTTCTGCTCCCAATGTTTTCAATGGACTTTGATCTTGATCACTGTTTGTTATCTCAATATTTCACTTACTAAGTGAGGAGTTAGGTGTACTGAACAAATCAAAACTTACACCAGTACACAGCATATAAAAATATTCAATCAAGGATAAGTAAGCTACTGATGAAAAAAATACCACTAGTTCAACATAAAGACATAGTCCGGAAAAGTTCGTAATAATTTTGGGGGAAACTTACCACATGTAAACTAAAATCACTTTATCCCACAAGTTACCATAAGTTCAATTCTTAATAATCCCAGTAAAAACTTACCACAAGTAAAGGATTTCGATTCCGTTTCACACTTTGTTGAGATTTACTCCTTCGAATTTTTTGAAAAAAAGTTTTCATGATTGCTGATTTAATTCCCAGGTAACAAGTTATTGTTTTCCAATGATATTTTCTCTCAAGTTTGAGAAAAACGTCCACATAAAATGTCAGCACTCAAAAGATCAATTCCTCATAAACTATCAATAAATATACGAGGGGGACGTGACCAGTACTATCTAAACACTACATTATTGATAGATAATTATATCCATTTGACATATTGTGAATTTGATGTAAAACATCAATATGGATAGATTTCTATAAACTGGTAATAGTATCCCTCATTTTTATCACATCAATCCTAAGCATCTGGTGTCTGTTCCTCACTGTATACAAGAGTCTGATATTATATAACAGATCCACACCGTCTCCGACTTTTGTCAAATCGAGGTGCCATATGTACGGCAATAATCCATATATATATAAACCGTGGTGTCCCTGCCTCTATGTCTCTGACTGCTATAACCTGATTCAGCATTATATTCGTTCTCAATACCCTCTCTATCGCATCTCTCTCATAAAACACTATTGGCTATTTGAGATTTTTTTCTGGTCTTGTCTCTAAATGACATGAATAATTGCGGGAATTATGTCAACAGAGAAAAAAATGGAAAACAATTCTAAAACTGTCCGTGACATTTTCTGCCGCCAAAGCTTAGGGGTACTTTTAGTTAGCTGTATAGAGTAAATATAAAGTTGGATCCTGATGCCAATATGTGTGAAGCATTGAATTTGAGTGTCAATTTGAATCGGGAAGTCAGTTGATGATATGGGAAATTCCTGACAAAAGCTGAACAAACAAGAAACAAAGGCTATACTACAGAGAGACTCATTACCACACTTTGCCTATCTCTTTGTTTCACTTCATCAAAAACAAAAAAACTCACTTTTTTCTCTCTCTTTTTCTCATGATAAATGCCTATATAAATACGCCAATCAATTTTCTGGGAACAAAACTAAAGAACCCATTCATTAACTATTGATGAACTGTATAGAGAATAATAAATACACAAGGAAAACAGTTGAAAATCTATACGGATCAGTATACTGTCAATGTTTCATGATCCTAATGTTATTATCTTGTTATGTAACTAGAGCCGGCCCAACTGGGCCATTAAAAGCACCTTGATTTAACTGTTAATTTGGTCATTAACATTTGATAAGCTGGCGTTTTGTGTTGTATTATCTGAATTTATTTCTTGTTCTATTTTCAGCAATCAGACACACATTTCTCAAACACTGACACAAACTTCTATTTGGTAACTGGCACCTTGGAGTATCAATAACTCTTAAATAATATTGATTATTTAATTAATTAGGGAATATGGTCATTTCATTCAGCTTATGTTTTGGTATAGAAACCTTAAGCAGCAGTATGGTCTTTTTTTCTGAGTCTTTAAAATATTGTTTTCAAAATATATTTTTTGTTATTGGTTTGTGTACGTGTGTGGGGAGGGGGTGGGGGCTTTTTTGTTATCTCTTAAGGCAATTTAAACTTTTCTCTCTCTCTTTTTAAACCCTTTTTGCCCCGTTTTTCGCACAGTCTGTCTATCTGTTACAAAATCTTTACACCATAAAGATTTCATAATGGAGCCATAAAAAAAATTTCTCATCAATTCAAGCCATAAAATTTATTTCTCATTCATTTATATAAACATCTTTTTTAAAAAAATTGTCACTGTACTGCAGAAAAATACCCACTACCCAGACATGTTTTAATTTCCAACCCTCCCTCCTGTTCATTTAATCAGAAATTCAAGAAATAATTTACAGCACACAATTCTTTTCCTTTCCCCTGAATCTAAATAGAAATGCTTATTTCCACCCTTTTGATTCCCGTTCTAATTTGTATTGTCCAATTTTATGAAAAAGAAAAATAGGGATGAAATCATCATTTTGGTGTGGTTCGTTGGCTTCATGGTCATTAATTGTCTGCGAGCAATAAACTTGGATTATCTATTTCTTCTAACGAGATGGTTTTATTACGAACGATTTATGTTTGGGTTGACATTAAAACTGAATGCATGATTGTTAAAACACAACGATTAATAAAATATACATAATTTTCATACAATATATCTTAGGTTTATTAAATCAATACATATTCCTCTTACCTACGAGTGCAATGATCAACAGTTAATCTACGATAACTTTATTTATGTGTGTGGTTCGCTAGGAAGTTTATTTTGCTTATGATTTTATTAAGGATGTAATATCTTTTGAGAATATAGAATATACATCATGATATCACACTTTTATAAAATATAGTTTAATTAATATTGAAAATGCATAATTTTAAATACTGTCAGATTTCCATAATATTAAATCACTTTCCACAATCATTCTTTCTTCGCAAAGTATTTGAAATCTATTCACATTATTATTGATAGAATTTACCAATGATTTAAGAAGATTGTACAAAAATTCAATAACTTATCCCATAACGTCATAAACGGACAAAAAAGTTCCGCAAGTGATAATTGATCTTTTACATGTCCAACGCATTAAATAATTCCAACAGAGCCGACAGCAAACAAAACGGCCATAAGCTGTATTGACAGCATAAAAAATATGTTCACTTGAGAATGTGAAAAATCTGCTGTTTTTGACACTGAAGGACATAGCTTGTGAGGGTTCTGTCTTGGACCACCATCGATGAAGTTCACACACTGATGTTCCAATACGCAGGTTCTGATATCATACAAATTGATCCAATTTCTGTTTTTCTACCATTTAAACCATCTTTTTCAACATTTATATTTCGCTACCTCTGATATTTAGTGAAATATTTGATACCCTTTTTTTATTAAGATTAATTGCTGGGTATTGAATTGTGCTAGATCGATTGACAGGAATTTACACAGGATATATCTTTGAATTAAACTTTGCATGTGTGGGCACAGTTAGAACTGCTTTTTAATAAGTTTTAGTTTAATTCATTGTAGGGGAATATCAACAGCCAATTGATCACACTTTTGCTTCCAGAGTAATTTAACCATCACTGCTGAAATCAAATTCCCCTCTCTTATTGAAAAATTCAAAGTTCACATTATATTTCAAAATCAAGTTAAACCGTAGAACTCAAGAAAATCACTTGTACAGTTATAGTAAAACAGTTTTCTGTGTGACCATAAAGCATAGGAATTGCTGGAAAAGGGAAAAAAAACACAAATGGTCTTGGGATGCTGTCACATAAAAACAACGGAAACTGACAACAAAATTAGTGCCTTTTTAACATTTGGAAAACAAAATTCTCAAATCATAGTGAGAAGCCCCTTTTAATGACAATTCCTCAAATAGCAAGAGGCCTTAACTCTTCAAAGCTCACCTCAGTTTTCCCCCTAAATCTTATGTGATATTTTTTCTTAATTATAAATTAAAACATGCTTATAGCTAAGTGCCAAGGCCAAAAACATAAACAATTCCATTATATATTTAATAAGTTTGAAGTTTTATGAAACGATGGGGGACAAAAACCACTCTACTGTAGCTGAATTCATTAAAAACAAGTTCACTGTACCCTTGTTCTATTGTATTCAAATACAGTAAAACTCGTTTAGTACAAACACGGATAGTGCGAATTCATGGATATAGTGAAGATATCTTGGATCCCCCAATGCATAAGTTGAACGTTTTCCTTATACAGATATAACAAATTGCGGATATAGTGAAGTAATTTCATAGGTCCCAGTGACTTCGTAATAACTGAGTTGTACTGTATCTCCTATTCAGTGGTTAAATATTTGAACTCACCTATCTGTAGAGGTTTGTTACAATGTTATAGGATATATTTCTATTGAAAAATTGGAGAACAAAAAGAACAATAGACTTACAGTGCAGGTGTTTGACAAGTCATCTTTTCAAGCATCATTTCTATGCCTCGTAATTGAATATTTGTCAAATCTATATCAGGATATATATTTTTTGTCATGTCCATCTGTCTGTCCACCAACTTTAACCTTGCCCATTACTTTTGACTGGGTAGGGCTACAGCCATCATATTTCACAGGTATATTCATTCTGACAAGACTTTGAGTATCACCAAATTTGACTTCTTGAACTTGGAGTTTGACACACTTTTACAAAAGAATACAAATTTTTAACCTTTGTCACAACTTGTGAACAGTTGCTGCTAGTGGTTTCATTTATTCACATGTATGTTGATTGTGACAAGACCTTTCTTTGGGTACCACCAAATTTGACCTTGGAGTTTGACTTCCATTTAAGAAACTTCAATTTTTGCCATAAGCTATCATACGGGAGCATCAGTGTCTCACAAACACATCTTGTTTTTATTAAGAAATTTTGTTCAGAAAAGCTCAGGTGAGCTAAAAAAATGAAACTTGAAAAGAGCAGAGAAATTTAAATCATTGCCTTTCCTGTCAAAGCCCCTGAGAAGTCATGCAAATTTTGGCTAAAATGACACAGAAATTGTTTCTACACATGAATATCCTGAACTTCAGTGAGGTATCATCTAGGGCTGTGTATTGAGCCAAAAATTTCTATACGATACGATACAATATTTTTTAAAGCGATATGCAATATATTGGATTCTGAAACAAGTCCATCAGATTAGGCTTCTAAATCATTTTAATGCATACATTTCATAATAAGTGTTTTATTACCCCTTTTATAGTTCTTGTCTCATTGACTTTAAAAATAACATTTCAATTAAAACTTTTGATACAGTAAAATCAACATCAAAATCAACAAATCAAAAAAATTCTCTTTGTATTTTGTAATAATTATAAAAACTGTTATATCCCTAGGAATTATATAATTATTCAAGGTTTTAATTCAAAAAAGTAAAATATAATCTTTGGTGATTAAAATTCTTTTCTTTTAAACAGAATTTGAAGAAAAAATGTTTGTCCAATACGTATTGGAAGTTGCTTTTTGATACGATATTTTTTCTTAAACATCGATACGTATCGATATATCAATATATTGATACAGCCCTAGTATCATCATCGTGCCATTAAGGCGACATCCAATAGACCCTTGACTTTCACTTCTAATGCAGGGTGCTTGGTGAAGGAACAGTCAATACTTCTGTTGAGGTCTTTGGTTTGATGTGGTGTGGGGAAAATTGCATTAACCAGATCCTCCCAATCATGAAGCTATTACCTTCAATATAGGCTACATGGATCAGTATATGTTCCAAACAACAATATAATTTATATTGGAAAAAAGAAATTTTATTTCCATATAAATGTATATAAACTCCAAATTTTTAGTCAGTATATTTAATTTTCATATTTTTTCTTCTAAGAGATGAATATGACCCATACTAACATCAGCTATTCCGAGGACATCCCCTCCATGTTGAATTTCTTAATCACTCAGAATATTAGGGGGAAAATGCATTTAAAAAAAAAAAAAATCTCTCTGACTTAATTATTTAACGAAAGAAATAAAATACATAATAACATCTATAGAGCAAATCTCCACTTTAAAGTGCCTGTACTCTATAAATAAAGACCCAAATATTCTCCAAGCCAGCTGTGGGTCATTGGACCTAAAAGTAGGTTGTCTCCATTTATGATTTTTTCCTGTCATAAAAATTGGTTTCATCTGATTTGTAGGAATTTCTTTGTCATCTTGGATTTAATATCAAACATAAGAAGAATCCAGAGCCATTAAATGATTACTTAGATAACCGCAGACAAGACTTCTAATAACGATGACTTACTAAACAAGAGAGGAAATTAAAGCTGAGTGCCGAGACAGACGTTTGAAATAAAATCTACACAACATTCATTCAAAGTCTACTATGACATAAGAGTGTTTTGAAAAGATGTACTGTCTCAAACATTTAAACTACTTCTATGAGACTATAAAAGCAAAAATATGATGTCTGAATTCTAAAAATGATCCAAAATATTTAATATTCACCTCTAGATTTAATATCTAATGGTAGAACATGATCAAGTTTCAAACATATTTTTAGAACTAATATTGGTTTCATGAAAGGGCATAACCAATCACTTTGAGCTTCATAAAAAGAGAGTTATAAAGTAATGTAATAAAACCGAAATTCAATCGCATTAAACCCACATACTTTTTTAATTATTTTTCGGAATTTTTTATTTAATTCAAGAATTTTAGATACCAATTTTCTTACATTACTCATTCAAAGCCCCTTATGCTTCAGTATCCGGACGATTTTTCATCGGAACGAATTTTTAAAATGTTATTCTGTCTTGTTTAACTGGTGATTCAGATATCCGGATGCTTCACATATCCGGACAAATTGACTTGGAACCAAAGCGTCCGGATAAATGAGGGTCCACTGTATTAGAACTTGTACCTTTAATATCTACATCTGTATACAGATGGCTTTGCTTTGTTTTCTTTATTTCACAACAAATGAAGAAGAAAATATTAAGTGGATGTAAATATTTTACAGAGAATTTTCATTTTTTTGCCAATGAAACAACTGAATGGAAAATTGCCAGATCCATCCCAGGAAATAAACCTGATTTTCTTGACTTTTAAATGTGATTGTACCTTTTCTGAGGTTCTACCCCATTCAGCTTTAGTGAGTTGACTGCGTGATTCAACAGGGTGTCATGGAAACCATTTCTGGGCTGTTGTTGTGGAGTTAGAGGTCTAGAAAAATAAGAAAATCAGGTTAAAAGAAATAAGACAGCCAAGTAATATTTCTATCATTGAACAACACAAATGTGTTTCTGTAAAGCAGATTTCCCAGTATGGTGGCTCATGGCCATTGTTAAAGTTTGTCAGAAGTAGGTTGAATTACAAGGTCAAGGAGCAAATTTTAAAATGATGCAGTGCAAAGAGAGGTTTCGTCACATGGAATACAAATGTGAGGTACAAAAGTCTAAGCACTGAAAATTTAAAAATTAAGATCCAAGTTTAAGCTTTTTATAAGTGGGTGAAACTCCAAGATCAAGGTCAAGATGTTAAAAAAGTTGGTATCCAAAAAACAGTGTCACAAAGACAAAACAGTCATAAAGGTCATGAGGTAAAAAATGTTGGTACCCTTAGAAAGGTCATGCAGTCACAATAAAAATGTGAACTAAAAAGCTCGAGTTCTTATCATTCAAAAGTTAAGGCCAACTAGAGCAAAGCTCGTTGCAAAGCAACGAGTAGGTCTTCCGTCCTGTTTTGACTGGAAGTGACGTCAACAAAAGAAAGCAATGAGCTAAGTCGTCTACAGTCACTTTATAATTTCAATTTTGCATCAAATCTTAAAAAATAAGCTATTTTTGGTTACTTCCGGTTTGACCAGATGTGATGTCGACGGACTGAAAATTAAGTTTAATGCTTCCAGTGACATATGTTACCCCAAAACTTGTCAAGATTATGGCCCATTTTCTAAAAAGTTAACGCACACCGCACAAATGGCCATAGCATTAGCTCTTTGAGCCTTTGGCTCAGAAGAGCTAATAAAACGCAATTAAATTTTAGCGATATTCATTTTTAGCGATTTCAAAACTCTCGCTAATAATGTCAAAATTAAATCCTCGCTAAAAATTCTTATACGGTATGATTTGGATAAATATGCTACTTTAGCACTCAGACAACCACTTTGTGCCAATACATACATCAGAAGAAGTTCTCAGGAGTTACTGGCCTTGTACAGGAGCCTGTATTAACCTCAATACAAAGCTATGCTTTAACAGACTCAAGGAAAAAATTATCTTTGGTTAGAAATGGGTGTCTTAAAATTTCAGAATTCAAATCCCATGTTAGGCTGCTATATAGAACATTACTTGGTGTCATTTATGTTTGCATTAAATATTTAGTACTAATTTAACTATCATGCATGATGTAAGCTACACAAGATCCATATATAGACTCCCTAGATGTACAGACAACATGACTTTAGCTGATATTGTGGTTAGACTCGATACAACAATAGAAACCTACTTCAATAAAGACATGACTTCTTCAAAAGGCAGATTTCTGAAAGTAAAATGTGGTTAGATAAAGCCAGTGCTTAAAGCAAAAAAAAAATGAAAAAAAAAAAAAAATGAAAAAAAGCAGACTTTATAACAACTCATAAAATAAAATGAAACTACAATACAATATGGTATCCTTAAAAAAATATAAAGTTCAACTTAGTTAAATTTGCATGTTGAAATTAATGGACTGAGAAATTAATGAGAAAGAGTTCATCTCTTAGACAGTATCCATACCTGTGATAAATAAATCTAAATTTGAAGAATTTTGTGGAAACTTAGAAAGTTTTAAGCAGTTTACAAATGCTTGTATTCTAAAACAGAAATATAAAGGTGCAAGTAGCTTGGAAAAACATAAAATGAATAATCAGAATTAAAGTCCAAATAAGTGTCTGATATAAAAAAATTTCTAGATTAAAATATCTTAGTAACTAACATGATGTATGAAAGGTCGACAGTTTTTTCTGGAGTCTCAGGGAATTGTGGGAGCTTCGATTGCGTTGATTTGTTTGGCACACATTTAAACGTCTTCTTTAGATTATGTCCTATCTGCTTGGCTGGAGATTTCTGTTAAAAAAATATGTGACCATTATTTCAAAACAAGGTTACTTTGATAAAAGCAAAATAAAAGGAATATTAAGGAAACTTTTCACTGTTAATTCAATAAAACCGTTTACAAAATCTATCCTTACAAAATAAAATTCCATTTTCTAAATTGTAATATTTACAAAAAAATTTTATTGTAAAATAGGTTCCAAATTAACTTTCAAATTTGAGATCTGTAGAATTCTTACGTAAGCAGTGAATTCCTTCATTTGATGGTCATTGGTATGGTTACCAGCTGTTCGCCCCCGCCAGAAGCAGTCTTGGCAGAGTTGAAAATTACAGCACCTCTGACATTTGTAGCGGAAACCCATAAAGGATTCACGATGGCAACCCTCACACTGCACCGGATGGAACACTGAATTCAAACATTTAATATACATAATTACAATATAAAACTACAAGAACTATTGTACATCACTTAATTTTTGCAAAACTTTGTAATATGCTATTTATATGGGTGGCAAAAAATTTCAGCAAATTTAAATCATTAACTGCTATGCATCAACATAATTAGACTAATACATGTATATGCCATACTGAAATTTTTTGCTAGCAGTCAAGCATAATTACTTGAAAATACAGTTGTAGTGAATAATATTGTGAATTACAGGATTACTTCGTAAGATTGTAGGAAACAGTACAGAGTTACAATCACTGCTGAAAAAGTGGTAGGTTACCCTGTTAAACAAATATTGTTTAAAAGAAATAAACCATCTTTAATAACTGTCTAGAAATGACCTTCATTACTAACCATTTTCAACCTGTGGCATCTTGATGAGAATGGGGAGCCACATTAGACATTGTGGTCCTGGGTCTGCCATCATCACATTCAGAAAATCATTCACATTCACTGGGGTATTCTGTAAAGTAAACAATACAAATGTATCACTGAATCAAGTCACAGAAATAAATATCAAAGAATCATATGTCAAAGAAATACTATGGTCCAGATTCAAAGTCAAGTAGATCCATTGTGCCTGGAAAAGTCTATGAATTTTGATGATAAAATTTTTAAATCCAAGAGAAAATGTACAAACATTCCATAAAATGCCACGAATACAAAGAATATTTTTACAAAAGGAAAAATGATTAAAATATGAGAATTAGGGTGAAGAGCAACGTTAGTGCCAAGTAAAATATATTCCTATAATTATATATGAAAGTATCAATGAGTAGTTATGCAACTTAAATTTGAACCTTTATTCAGTAAACACTTTACTACCATAAATATTACATAAAGTTAATAGCTGACCAAACTCTGGTAGCAGGGTTTAAAGCCCATCTGTTTGTTCATCATTGATCTTCCTAACCCCTCATTTTGATCTAGAATGCATGTACTAACAACTCAGGATAAAAAGATTAAAACCACCTTAATTATTCATGGTAGTTTGAATCCAGCACTTTTATCCACTAATATCACACTAATCAATTCCAGTAACAAGATAGTTACATTTCAAAGAAAAACAATTCACTTGTCAATGAATGAGTAGATTCCAAGGTCCTTCAATCCTTATCAAAGATTTAAATCTGTTTTTAAGCTGAATCTGAACTCAGAGTGAGTTCTAATCTGAACTCAGAGTGAGTTCTATCATATTCTGCATGAGCATCAAACCATTGTCAGTTCTATTATATTCTGACTCCATACTCTTTTTAAGTTCTATTACTTCTGAGTCTTAACCCAGTAAAAGTTCTTTGACATTCTGAACTGAAAGTCAGTGTTAGATGTTATGCATTCCGAGCCTAAATTTGGTATGATTTTTTTTACATTCTGAGTATTAACTCATTAAGAATTCTTTTACAATCTGATTGTTAAGAAAAATTAATCCAAAGTTAAACTATATCACCTACCCTCTTGGAGGCCACACTTCTACACTTTGTCAAAATTTACACAAGTTTTTTTTTTACCAAATCGTTCTTGAGAATGATTTTTTTTAAAAAGACAATGAATGTATTTTTGTCATTTTTTATCATCTCTCATTTAAAGAAAAATGAATTGTCCCTAATTCAAGAATACTCTGTACCAAATTTAGTTGAAATTGGCCCAGTGGTTCAGGAGAAGATGGCATAGTGGAATGATTATGACAACTACACTGACTATGACAAAACCCAAACATTTTTAATCAGAAAAGCTTACTTGAGCCCACCCAGGTTAGCTATTGAAGACATTGATCCAATCAAATACTTTTTATAAACAAATTAAAATAGATGCTAACATCACTAAGAACTGAAAACACCCCATGTCTCACTTCTCTGCATTTAACAAAGTAGGAGTTATTCACCCTGATTTTTCTACTCTTAGAAAATTGTCCAATCAATACTAGATACATAAAGATCACAGTTAATCTGCTGACGACCAGGGAAACCATTACAAAATCAATGTCCAGTGCGTGTGGGAGAGTTAACATGGTACAAGGTCAAGTGATTTCACTTCCCATTATCACCTCCTTTCTCCTCAGTCCACAAACATGGACGAAGCTGTATCATTTGACTGGAAATATGCTTTCAGAAAGTTAATATGTACTTCTACACATTCTACAAGCATTTAAAAGCTCATAAGATGGGCAGTTTATAGAACCTAATGAGTTCCTAATGTTCCCCAGGGCTTCGTTCTATCAATTAAAACAGGAGGTTCCTCCTGCAATTTGATGAAATTACCTAGCCCCAGCACATAAAAAATAAATGAAGAGGTATATTAATTACAAATACTTTGAAGACATGCAAGGTTCTTTAGGTATGATTAAGCAGGGATCCAATACTTTCTGGAGTAGTAAAACAACCAGGCTCATGGGCCACAACCCTCACCTGAGTAACTTTGTCCCTGCTGTTCTTTTTACCAGTCTTTCCTTCATAATACTAATTGTGCCCCCAAGCTACCCCATGTGGCCATGATTTAAATAGTTTAGAATCTACACTATCTTGGGATACATCCACAAAAGTTCCAGATTTTCTGTTCCAATGGTTCTCGAAAAGAGGAAGTTGAAAATGAACAAGAGGCTAATTAAATTACACAGTGACTATAAGTTTCTTGAAATTATACTGATATGACCTCGAATGTGATTTTGACACTCACTATGAATTGACTTTTATTGAATTTTCTTGACTTTCCATGTTACTTATAAATAAAAGTAAATGACAAGAAATTGTGCTATGTATCAAATGATCTAATAAAATAAAACCCCTTACCAGAAAAAAATGTGTGTTAAATTTATGCATACTAACATATTTTCCCCCACCACAACCCTATCATAATTTTTTTATATGTAGATTTGTATCCCTTATGGCCTGCGAGTGGCAAAGCCGCCCTCGGCACGTCCCATTTTCTGTTGTTCGTCATTTTAGGAAATCCAGCGCTGTCGTTACTATGGAGATCAGAAACGGGTCAGTTGTCGGGAAATACTAAAGTATTGGAACGAAAGTTGTAAAAGTTGCATTCAAAATAATGTCAGTAAAAGTGTTATTAATAATACTGTACATTCAAATTTACTACTTATTTTTTTCTTATTAAAAATGAGTATTAAAATATCTGCATTGCCATCGAGTTCGTGACTACGTCTCGGTGTTAAGTCCTGACCAGTTTAACACGAATCTTAAATATTTAATACAATTTTAAAAAGATCTTGATCTGACTGATGTAACAAACTAGCCTAAAGAAAGAATTCATTAGCTTATCCAGTTGTGCTCTAATTTTTTTTTAGGGGGGGGGGGTGTCAATATGTGTCAAATGATGATTTTCTGATTTGAACATATGATTTTTTTTTTAGTTGAACAAAAATATGATCTTTTTAAGATCATTACTTTAAGTAAATATACTTTAACCTACTATTATATAGATCTCTGATCATGAAATTTTTATTTAAATAAGCTTTTTAAAAGCTTGATCTATAATCATGATAATTGTTTAACATTACATTTAACATTTTCAACAATGAACACTTGTTTAAATCTACAATTTCGTTATAAACTTAGTCAATTTTTATTTATTTTGTTTTATTCTGCTTCATTTGTTTGATTTAATTAATAACTCTGCTTATTTTTTCCTAAAGCCATGTGGCTTTTCAAATTACATTATCTACATTGAGCAGGTCTATATGCTCTTACAAAAAAAATATATTCCAATGGATAATTGAATTTTAATAACCACATTTTAACCAGTATAATGACGTTTAATGTTTACTAGTATTATACAATTAAGGAGTATACACAATGGATATTGTAAGCTAGGTAATGGTTAAACAAACAACATTTTTTTTTTTTACAGTGTATCTTTCTTTCTTTATTCTTTAAGCCAAAGGCTCATCAGATTTACATGTACACCATATGATGGACAGTTAGACAGAAGGATGACAGACAACGGGTGGTAAAAAAAAGCTCACTTGAATTTTCAGCTCCGGTGAGCATAAATATTTTAAAATGTGTTTCAAAGTATGAAAACTACATTTATATGTTCTTTATTTGGTACTTCCCCCAGTCTGTTTGAACCAGCAAGGACAAATCATTCACTCAAGGTTAACAGTAATCCTACTAGAAACCATGTTTACTTTGTCAAAACAGCTTCTGGGGGCTGTCTCATTATATCCAAATGACGGTCCCTCAAACACAGCTGCTGGTAGGGCAAGCAGGGCACGGAGATAGTCCTCAAACCTCGTCCACACCATGTTACCGCTGGAGTCAGAAATCTGAGTGAAGATATCTGTAAAGTATCATACAGTTATTAAAAGTCAGAAAACACACAGCTTGGCATACTGTATACAGTAGATTACTAAATTTTCACAAGATAGTTATTGATTCTTTAATAGTGTGACAAAATTTTCATGAATTGTGGTCATTGCTCTGTATAATCTGAATGAATACTATTATACATGTGAATGAAATATTTGCGAACACACTATCTAGTGTAATTAAGAGAAAATAAAGTTCTTGTGAATAAAAAGTGATTTACAGTATGTTTAAAAGTTTAGGGGTAAAATATATGCAATGAAACTTTGATAACATCTGATTCTACACTGCTTTTGTGCACTGCAATTTAGCATTAGATTCTTGACAAATTTGGAAAGAGAGAATCTTGGTTGTGAAGCCAAAACAATAATGTCCAGAGGGAAGGGTCTCTGTTTCCTCTTTTTGCACTCAGATATTGACAGCAATTCTGTCGAGGAAATTCACATCACAGAAATATACATAACTCCATTTATCAATACTCAGTGTGATACTTGAGGTAAAGAAACAAAACAGCAAAGAATCGCGAGTGTTATCTGCTAATAAAAGATTACTCTCACGTATACGTCTCCTAGCTGAGCCAACAACTCTATTTTGAAAAAGTTGTTCTTGGAATTAAAAATGCTGTACTTGCTAGATAAAGAATACCTTAAGGGCCTTTAATTTTATGAATCAAAAGATGGGTTTGTCAAATGTCAAGATTGAAAAACCTTGAGTTGTCAACTAGTGGTCACATTGGCCAAAATTTAGTGACTGATTACTAGTACTTCATTTGGAAAACAAAGAAAACTGACTCTTTATCTTATATCTGTCAAAAATAAAATGTTAATTTTAAGAAATGTTCAAATTCTAAGGGCAATACTTGATATCGCGATTACTTAACTTAGCGGAACTCTTTCGGGATGAAGGTAGGAAACGTCTGTTGGCTGGGGACAAATGTGCTACTGAATACAATGCAAGATCTATCATTTTAGAATTTATAAGGACAGATAAGTAAAACATCCTATCGACGCCGAGGGTATTACATAAGCTCCCCCAACTTCGTTGAGGTGAGCTAAAAATCAAGTCTCAACCTGGACTCGAACCCAGGGCCTCAGGAGTACAATGCCAGCACTCTAACCACTGAGCTATTGAGACCCGATATATTGACTGACTTTCACTCACATGTGAATCTGGTGATATCGTATATATAGTTTTTTTTTTGCGATGATCTATTTTTCGCATTTTTTGCAACAATTTTTGATTCGCAAAATATTAAACATACAGAAATCATGTCAGCTATAATATGACATAAAAACATAACCATTTTAAAGAAAAAAATCTTCAATAGTAAAAAATAACTTACGCAAAATAAAAACTGTACTAATCTCCCCTTTTTCGCAAAATTTCCAACACACGAAAAAAATGGATATACAGTATACATGTACATGTATATTTCAATGTAAAACTTAATTGAATTCCCTATTATGGCCCCATCCTAACCACGGGGCCCATGATTTGAACAATTTAAAATCTACACTTTTCCCGGATGCTTCCACATCATAAATTTGATCTTTTCTGGACCAGTGGTTCTTGAAAATATTTTTTAATGATCCCATCCATTTTTATCCTTTCTTGATTATCTCCTCTTGCAAGGGGGAGGGGGTCTTTCATTTTAAAAAATTAAACTCTCATATAACTAAGGATGCTTGTACTAACTTTGGTTAAAATTGGTCCAGCAGTTCTTGAAAGGAAGAGGAAAGGACAAAAGGTGATCAGAGAAGCTTATTTGAGTTGTCATCTCAGGTGAGCTAAATAAAGATAGGCTATTTACTTGAATTCATGTTATTATGTGGTAAAAGAATTATTTAAAAAATTGTTTATTTTGGACTATTTATTATTTTAGACTATTTATAGTTGGCCTTTAATTTTTTATTTAAGATAGAACTGTCCATAATGTTTTTGGTAAATATGCATGATCATGATATCCTATAGATACTTATTTCAATTGGAAATCCTGCTTCAACTAAATAATATTTTATACAGAATTTAAATTTTTTGCCTTAGTCTCAATTTTTAAATATTGATTTAAAAGTGCCACATCTGTCTTTTAAACATTGGCTGTCATTACCCATTGTGTAATGATGGATTAATTGTCATGAAGTCTGCTGTGGGAATGGTGGGTCTATGTTTCATGTCTCTGGAAATAAATTAGTTTTCCCGGCGGAACATGGATTTCAAATTAAGTTCAGCAGTACTTACACCTAAGCTTGTCCATCATTTTTCCAGAACACATGTGGGAGAGCGCAACCTTGAGGGAAAAAACACTCATTCTTCCATAGCCTTCTCTGAAATTGAACCAAAAAACATGTTATTGTAAAGGCCTTAAATAGTCAAAATCAACACAAATGCATATCATCTAGTCACATTTAAGGGCTTTGATAAATAATGCAAAAACTTTCCCTGCTTTAAAACATTAATCTGGTAATATCTCTGAAAAATACAGCATCTATAACTATAAAATAACTTCAACCTGGGATGTCATTACATGATCTCTTGTTGTTGCCCCACCTACTCCCAGGGGTCATAATTTGCACCCTGCCCATAAGAATGATTTTATATTAATATGATCAATCATGGCTTTGCTGGTCAAATGAAGAAGATTTTTAAAGTTTAATTATTTCATACATATTCCTTTGTAAAACTTAGATCCACAGTTGTGGCCCCTGCCTACTCCTGGGAGCCAAACAAATCCAAATCTACAATATGTAATGAAGCATTCACTCAAGTCTTATCTTTTGTGGCCCAGTAGTTCTTATCACCATTTGAGAAAGGGCATGGCATTTGTCTATCAAAAATATAACATTCCCTTTACCTGAGGATACTGTAAACCAACTTTTATTCGGGAAGACTTTATTTCACGATTTACTGGGTGAAAACCAATTTCGAGAGGATTAATTTTCGCGATCAAGCCTTTTTTGGATCTGTTGTTAATAAAACAGACACTTTCAGGACCGGTTCGTGGCAAGAAATATTCGCAAAAACGAGGAACTTGCAATCCTCATGAAATTTCTAGCTTGAGAATAAAAGTTGGTTGAAATTATCCCTGGCCAATGGTTTTAGAGAAGAACTTATAATGTGAAACGTTTACTGAAAACACAAAACAGAGAGACAGAGAGATGGAAAATGGACACTTTTCAATCAGAAAAGCTAACTTGAACCTTTGTCTCAGGTGAGCTATAATGAATACGTATGCACTGACCTATCATAGGCTGATATGACCCAATGTAACAACATGTTAACACACTGGTCAGCATTGACCTGCTGTGTAGAGGGAAGACGTTTGTTAAGATTACAGAACAGACTGGAGATGATGGCTTCTACTCGAGATGAGTTCAATTCCGAGTCAGGCTCAAGTGAGTTCAGACCATTCTCCCTGAATGACTCAATGATATTCCATATGTCCACCAGGGATACTGTAAAGAGGAACAGAAATCAGGGTCAATATAAGTTCTAATCTGTTAAAGTAAGCATACAGGTACAATCTTCAGCTTAATTCACTAATTAGTACAGAGTATTATTTAATTATAGTACAAATCTATGTTACCTTGGGACTTTAATTAAGGATTGACATCTTATAGTTAGAATCTCTCAAACATTTACCTAGATTCTCAATGGTTTACAATATTTATCACATAGCACAAATTAGTAGAACAATGTCAGTTTGAATTTATTTTGGCATTATTCTATAGTCTGGAAAAGAAAATTTGAATTGTTTATTGCTTTCTGCATGTTGTCTCCTTTACAGAAATAAGCATGTTTCAATGACATTTATTTTACTTTGCCACTTTTTTTCCCCAGTGGCAATAAAGTGTTCTCTGCGTGGGAGCAATCACATTGAAAAACTCATATTAGGATCCTGCAAAGCAGGTGTAAATTTTGAGTTTCATCAGGTACTTTTCAATAAGTTGTTTGATTGGAAAAGCCAGGTTGCCAATTTTTCATTTTCCAAAGAACAGGGTCCCTAAACTGCCCCAAGTCCAACTAAAATATGCTTTCTTAGCATATATTTATTTATATCCTTACAATTTGTCTTCTTCTGTATAAATCGTAGTTTACAAGCTGTCCTATACGTGGCGAATCGGATGACATCAAAATTCTGGGCTCCTGTCAATAAAGCATCAAGGTCTTCATTAACTCAATTTTCATTTAAAAAAAAAAAACTGATTACTATGAAAACAATCATTCATAAACTTTAAATTCTTTCCATATTCAATACAATAAATTAAAGAAAAATCTTTGAATTATAAAATTTACATCATGGCTTATACATGTCGGCCTAAAACATTTCCTATAAGGCAGATGGTTGCTCACTTGGTTGAGGGTATGTTTTGTCAGTTCAGAGCAGTTTGGAGAGTTAATCATCACAACCAAACTGACTAAAAGTCACAATCTGATCTCAAATAGTGAGAAGAGATTTTGAATCCCTGCGATTTAAATGACTGACTTACTCATTTCAGTGAGGAGGGATTTGGAGTCTCGGACTGACTTGCTGGTCGGACTAATGTCCTCGAGCATCTGGTTCTCATTTTCAATGTTCTTACCATGAACATAACCTGGAAAAAAAAACAAATCAGAAAAATTCAATGTTTCGTACTAAATTCTTCTGGAAAAAATTGATTTAATGGTAAAAGAAAACAATGTAATTTTTTTTATTATCTACATGGATATTATCTACTTTATTGAAAACCCCAAGGAATAATATTATGGATGTTTTATGCAAAAAAGCATAAAATGAAATTAGAATGCCTTATGAACACATATTTCAATATCGTTTGTTTAATGAACATGACAGGAAAAACTTCATCCAATAAATGTATAGGATCTGGCAGCATGTTCTGTCTCTTGGAGTCAAATATTTAAAGCAAAATGGTTTAAAAAATTAGTTCAAGACAACAGAAAACCAAGAAAATTCAAAAAATGAAATCCCTTGAGACTAATGTCAAATACATTTTTAAAGACCTCTGCATTTCTCAAAACGCCGCATCATCATCTGCTGACTACCTACTTAGTCATCAGGTAACTCAAAGCATTACATACATTTCTACAGAATTCTTAATTATATAAAAAATCCTCGATATTAATTAAAAAGTAACTTACATGACCACGCTACGTTAAAACATTTCCACATTTCTGATCGGATCACAAACCAGCGAGATGAGAACAGGTGTTCTAACATACTGACCCTGTAAATATCTTACAAGATCAGAGGTTCTAATGAAAAACTAGAGACTGGCCATACAGTGAGCTGAGAACCTGATTCAGCTACCGAGGGATGACTCATGTGTGAGTGTGTGACAAGATTCTACCTTGATCAGGGGTTCTTTGAATTCAGCCATGACAGCGGGAATTCCTATTGAATGCCATCAAGTAGCGATGTAGCCCAAAAAACAGAATTAATCTTTGCACTCCAACTTCTTATATGGTTTTTATATTGAATTTAAAATAGGATGAGGTGGAATTCTAGTGAGTGACATACAAATCAATGGGGATTAGGTTTAACACTTTTTTTAACTACAAATTCAATTGATTTTATTTTTGCTCACATCAATGCTGGTTGTCAATTCAACAAATCAAATTAACATTATTGGAAAAGAGGAAATATCCTGCCAAAGTCATCATAAAAAGAAACTAATTGTATTTTTAATACATAACAAAACAGCAAGTGCTTTACCACTTTTCCTACATAATCAGCATTAACATGCAGAAATGTATCGGAAAATAAACAAAATGTATAGAGACAAAAATTGCGGCTTTTAATTGAGATTTTTTTTCTCTCGACCATACATCATAAAATAAATCTTGTGACGGAAATATGCCACATATTGATTATCACCAAGGAATATCTCCGTACAATGAAGATATCTGATTGGTCATGGTGGTTTAAACAATGCCAGACAATTTCCCAGTCCTTGTCACAGCTGATTGACTCGCGGCCCCGTGTACCATGGAATCAATAGCCCCACACAGCTCTACATTACACAAAAATATTGACGCTGTCACAGTTCAACACCACCTAAGATATCTCCAACGTATCAAGTGATAGATACAGTAACATTGATCAGAAGGGTGTTTGTTAGGCATTTAATTGATTGACAGGAATGTATTAAAGAAACAAGGATCCGTACAGGATAAAACATCATCGCACTTATACCAGTCACTTTCATCTTGGTATTGTTTTCACCTCTTAAACTGGAACTAGTTTAAAATATAGGAAATAAGCTAGTGCCTCGATTTAGCCAACATTTTTGTTGTAAGATGAAGATACAATGTGAGGCAAAAGCACTGAAGATCAGAAAAGGAAAGTCAGCATGAAGGACTCTCATCAAGTGTCTGTATTTAAGGGGTGGCCCAATTTACAGTTATCCTCCATAGTAAAAAATAAAGCAAAGTAATGAAAGTGAGGTCAAGGTCAAGTGAAGAACTGAGATCAGATTAATTTTAATTGTTAAGTATGAACTAAACCTTACACTAATAGTGAAAGGTAAATAAGGAAGCATAAAGCTAGGTCACATAAAGGTCATGTTTATTAAATTCTGACAAAATCAGAATGCTTTTAAAAAATCATTTTTTTAGAGAGAGATATTTCAGATAAATCAGCTAAATGCAAATAAAGTTGCTTAGTTCAAAGTAATATTGTTGGCTAAATTTAGCTATAGCTTAAGTGATGGCAAAAAATACTAAAGTAAATTTTGTTTACTTTTTCAACATCTCTTTGTGAATATTTCATTCATAATGAAATGCCACCACTTGCTGATGGAGCACTGCAAATTTAGACCTGTACTCAGCAGTACTCACCCCTCCTCATTACTACTGGATAGTAACAACACAACTCCTCAATATCACTGGATATTATCTATCCACCTCCTCAATACATTTGGATGTTATCCACACATCTCCTCAAAACAACTGGATAGTATCCATGAACCTCCTCAAAAGGCTCAATACAACTTGATAGCATCCATACACCTATTTAATACTACTGAATTGAATCCAGAGAGCTCCTGAACACAACTAGTAGTATCCACACAACTCCCATATAAATTTAGATGGAATCCACACACCTCAATACTACTATATAGTATCCACATGCTTCAATACTACTATACTACTAGATAGTATCCACATACTTTTAACAATTTTTCTGTCGCATTATCTGTGAACATTATTGCTACTCACTTAACCAATTTATTGTCATATATAACATTTCCCAATGAAAGAGAAATGATTATTAATTAAATGGGTATGTATTTTATGCAATCATCAATTATGAATGCATATTTTTTTTTGGGGGGGGGGTACCTTGTCTATCTGTCCCTCTCCGTTGCTCTCAATCTCTCTACATGTATAGTTGTGTGGCTGTCAGATGAGTTTCATCGCTGGTTGCAAGATAACTCAGTCAGAAGAGCACCTGACTGGAGATTCAGGGGGCTCGGGTTTGAATCTTGGTCTGGTCCACGGCAATTTTTTCCTGTCTGGTTACAGTTGAAAGTTCAATGAAGAAAACATAGAAGTCTTCTGTATACATTTTACATAGTCTAAAAAAAGAGCTGACTTATTATTGGAGAGAGTAACCTTACATATGCCTGAGTCAAAGGTCAGTTGAATTTGATACAAATTTTTGACCAAACTGACATTTAGGTAAGGTATTAAAATCATTATTGTTTTATGTATGACTTGGTTGTAAATAAAAGTAACTTCACTTGACAAGACCACAAACATAACCTATGTAAGTTTAATATGTGTGATTGTTTAGTGTTGGTTACCAGCAGTAAATTTTCAAAATGTGTTTTTGTGACTGGGAAGTGACTTGCAAAGAATTTCAAGAATTATGACTTGTAACTATTTTATGCCCTTAAAATTGAAGATTCAGTGGCATATATTTTGATTTGTCTATCTGCTGATCTGTTAATTTGTTGGTTAAAACTTTTATATGCCATTTTATAGTTCTCACGTGTATTACTTGTGACAAGACCTTTCTTTGGGCATTTATGTTTTTGAACTCTTTAACGTTGGAGTATGACCTACGTACATTTGAAAAACTTGAACCTTGGCCTTGAACTGCCGTACTGGGGTATCAGTGGTTTACAAACACAATCTTGTTTATCATGAAATTAAAGACACATTTCCTGATACAAGAAAAGTTTTCTGTCAACATTGACCATCAAATGTCCCAACTGTTTAATGAAATGCTGATCTTAGCTGCTGTATGTCAGAATATCTTTATACTATGAGTTGACTTCATATCGAGTTTGTTAATTATTCATGTAAATGCTGAATTTTATGAAACATTATATTCCCAGGGGAAGCAATTTAAGCTTTGTTTTACATGGCACTACTCAGAACAAGAAAGAAAGTTCTCTTTTTTGTATAATGTAGAAGTACTTTTTTCTGTGTGGTATTAATTTACGCTATGTACGTGGTCACAAATTTTCTGCTGAAATTTGTCCAAGCGTACTTAATATCAATGTAAGGCAAATAGTCACAGTCTAGTAAATCCGCGTAATTTTCTACCCGCGGATTAAACAGAAATTGAGATTCCGTGGAATTAAGATCCCGTGGAAAAAAGTATGTTTACAGTATTTTCTGTAAAATCTTAATCCAGCAAGGATTATCAAAGCTTGTTACTATGGCCTGAAATAATTTGAATGCAAATGCGATATAGAAAGCCCCATTGCAAAAAAAATGTCTGGTCAACTGCTAAATGGCGATATCTGTGAAGGGTATAAGAGGCAGCTAAATTAGATGTGGATATTTTCTCACAAAATTGAGTGCTCTTCCTTTTCTTTGAGACAGATCATAGTGTAATGGTTAGGGCTTTGAATATTGGCCTGGGTGGCTCGGTCAGTAGAGCACCTGACTAGTGATGCAGGGGTCCCAGGTTTGATTCCCAGTCCAGCCATGCATTTTACCCCTTCCTGTCACAGATTTAATGCCATTGATCACCCTTGGAATTGCAAATGAAAGTCCTGACAGGGGCTAATTAGAACTTGGGTTGTGTCTTCAATGTTGAAGACAAATTAAGGAGCGAGGAATGTAATGATTTGGACCATGGATGTCAGCCTGGGTAGCTCAGTCGGTAGAGCACCTAACTAGTGATGCAGGGGTTCTGGATTTCGATTCATGGTCCAGCCATACATTTCCTCCTTTCCTATTACAATAGATATTAAAAGGAAGATAATTTGAGAAAATCGTTTGAAAATTTTAAAAGTCAAATGCTTAAATTTAATCATACAGCAGATTTTTAATTCATATAAAAGATAAACATGTATTAAACAGATGATAATACCTTACATTAGGGCTATTTTATGTGGGGGATGTTTGTTATTAAGTGGCTTTGTTCATAATGATCCTTGGTCATGCATTATTACGTCTATAGAAATGTAATTGTTACAGTGTCTGGGAGAGCCATCCAAATGGTTTCTATAGAGGAAAGGTGATAATTTTTATTAGCAAACTTGTGAGTTTCTATCGCTCCACTATCTCTACCAATTGATTATTTCATTGTCTATGTTTTGTTTTGAACTGTGGGGAGAATTGGCCTGTCTTTAAAAAACATGTTAGTTGCGTTTCGACTTTTCTTTTGCATTGGACTGTGTCAATATGTCACAGCAGGACAGCGTTTAACATGAGGGGAGTGAAGAGGGTGCATTTCCATTCTCATGGTGAGTTATTATGTATCATTAATGGTGTTTACTCACACTACACAAAGCCATGCTATAAAAAAGCCTGGTCAATAAAATTATGGAATGTTTGGATAACTCCATAATTACTTATGTTACTGAGTTTATGGATACTATCTAGTTATATTTGGGAGGTAAGTGGATAGTATGTAGAAGTATTAAGGAGGTATTGAGGAGGTGGGTGGATACTATCCATTACTAGTGAGGAGGCATTTGTATACTATCAAGTAATATAAATGATGCATGTGGATACTATCCTGTAGCATTAAGGAGTTGTGTGGGTACTATCATATAGAACAGCTTTATAAATGATACATGTATTAAGAATGTGTGTTGATATTATCCAGTATCAAGAAGGTATATGGATGCTATCTGGTTGTAGTGAGAAAATGTGTGGATACTATCCAGTTGTATTCATGTTTTGTGTGGATAATATCCAAAAGTATTAAGATGGTGTGAGGACAATATCCAGTTGAATTGAAGAGATATATAGATTTTATTGAGTACATGTTAAGGAGTGAGCTGTCTATAAGTATTGAAGCATGTGGATACTATCTATTATTATTGAAGCATGTGGATTCTATCTATTAGTATTGAAGCATGTGGATACTATCTATATCCTTCTGGCATTTAGGCATTATCAATTTATTTATTTTTATGTCAACGCAATCCTTTTTAGTTTCTCTTCTCAAAGTTTCATCTTGCCATGGCAATGCTTTACCTTGAACAATTAGTCTCAGGTATCGCTTCATCTTAGACATTAAATCATTTTTCGCGCATTTCTATGATTTTACAAGAGTTTAATTCTGCTCTTCATTACTTTCAGTAGATTCCAGTACTTGGTTATTAACATGGTTAATAGCAGTTGCGCATCAATTATTAAACGGCCAAATAATTATCTTGCTGTTTTCTAAATGTAAATATCTTTTAATTGATTGGAAAAAGCAAGCAGCGGAGGAGAGACTTTGGTATTGGTAATAACTGTTAATCCATCTTACACATGCTTCATTGAACAGATACTTCCTTGGTTAATTCTCCTAAAATCCACTGTAAAACAGGAGTCCACAGACTCCAAGCATCAGAAAACAATGTCACACCCATTTCACAATATCAAATAAGACAAGACCAGCTTGAAGTTTAAGTCAAGCTATGGTATTCAATGCTATGCATCAGACTTCCACTCCTGAAATATGTAGTATCAAAACGATTGCTAGAACTTACGTAATATGCATTATATAAGCTAACATGTCACCCACATTTCATTGGACAATAAAACCAAACATCTGTACTTTTTCTGATATATACTTCTGCTCTGCATATTTAACCCAGACCATCTTGTTTTTTGTCTGGTACCTACATACAATGTTAAAAGGCTAAAGCTCTGATCAGATCTGCCCACTCTACAACCCCCTGAATAAGCCTCTGCACATTTCATCACAAATTGTTCATTATCCAACACTCTACAATATTACACTACTGCTTTGAAGCAAATGAATGATAGTTCTCCAGGGATTCAGCAAGGCATATCTTTTCTCCAGATCTAAATGTAGGCCAACATTGATGATTAACTTCATTAAGCATGTTTTCAATTTGTGTTAATGTTAATACTCTGAGCATTCCCAACATGAAATTTTTTTTTCCCCATATAAATTCAATAATTTTCTAAATTCCAAAGTAGACCAAGATTTCATTCATTCTTGAATCATTCAAAATGTATTGACATTTTCATCCCATCTTATGTCCCATCATTTTGTCTATATATATAAACATGTACAAAAAATTAATTTTTCCTTGGTATAGGGATAAAATAAAATCCAAATTCAAATGTCTAGCGATAGATTCTTCTGAAGGTATCAAAACTATGCTTTTTTAAATTCTGATATTTTAAACACTGATAAATATGAATTTCTGCGAAATCTTATTTCCCTAACTTAAGTACCCAAACTTCCGTTGCATCAGCATCGATTTCTTTCAGTTCCCGACTGCGTCTACTTTATTGGACATTAGCCGACGCACAATAGAGGAATAGATAATTTCATTTAACATGATATAGTCTATAATGATTAAAGTTTAAGCAACTGCTAAAAAGATTTACAAAATAAACCATAGATACTTTTATCCGAATAAATTTGGTATGATTTAGCGAGAAGGAACTTCCTCCTATTTGTAAGGTAGCATTTGATTGGTTCCATTATTCTTGGCTGAGCTAATGAAACTTTTTGTACCTTTACTCGGATGAGTTTTTCTGTGTCAATATTTATTTCACTTCCTTGATGAAGAGGAAGAAAAGTTATTGTGAGAATACTTTTGTTGGAATTTAATCCGTTATCTGAAACAGCTGTTTTTGCTTCCCAATGTATTGAATTATGTGACTTTTTGTTGGTATGTTTCAGGTGATTTGATGATCACATTACATTCCATGAGTTGGTTACAAACGGTCTCATAATGCACGTGAAGTCAAAAGATATTTGTGTAATCAAAAAATCATTTAAATACGTAGTTTTTATATCACAAAGTTTACGCGAGCTTTTTCTTTTCTTTTTTTGATAAGAAATGAGTAAATACAATTGATGCATGGTAAGCATGAGGTACACTCTTTTATTGTTTCAGTGTTTGAAATACATTGTAAGTTTTGGTTGTTGAAGAGGAGAAAACTTCATACTTTTCATTAATTACTCAACAGTGTATTAGACTAGTACAATTACTCAACAGTGTATTAGACTAGTACACCTGTAATAAGTCAGGTGGTGCCTGGCGGCACTATGCAGACGAAAAGATTCAGAGTTTTAGAATGTTCAAGAGGCCCCATCAAAATTTATTTAAACAAATCTGGATTCATTAAAAAATTTTCCTTTATGCTTTCTTTTATGTACATGTACCTACTTCTCCTAAGATTGAATCAAAATTAATAACTTTTTAAAAACAAAAATTGTAGGTATTTGACAGAATGCAAGTAGAAAGTCGGAAATAATTGACATGGCAGCCAAGTTCAACAAGCCATCAGCTGCCCCTTTCTTCTATGGAAGGATCACAAGGGAGGAAGCTGAATGGTTTCTAAGGGAAAGGGGCACAGAAGAGGGGTTATTCTTATTGAGAGAAAGCATCAGTCCCCTTGGAAACTACGCCATTAGCATCTGCCACAATAACAAGTATATCAACATTTTATTTTGGATTGATATGATCATATATTAGACTAAATTGTATTTTTTTTAAGCAGAAAAATGTGGATGAAAGCTTTCAAGGTTTAAACACAATCTAGACCTTGCTCGTAGGTGAAAAAATTACACTGTATTATTTTCCAATCTGTTTTAAAAAATTATCTATCAGATGGTAATCAACAGCTACATGTATATATTTAAAATAATCTCTGATTTTCTAAGTTTCATATTTATATCTCATAATCATAAACACAGTAGCCTAGCATATTTTAAATCTGCCTTTTTTCTATCCCTTTGCAGTGTTCACCATTACAGTATAGAGAAACGTCTAGATGGACAGTTTATGATTGCGGAGGGGAAACCTTTCCCAGGTCCCCTGGAACTTATAGAGCACCACAAAACTACAATCGATGGATTTGTCACAAAACCAACTAAACCATGTAACCGTTCCAAATTTCAACCGGCTATTGCTTTCAGGGGAATGACTTATACAGATCTTGAGAATGAATTGTTGAAAAAAGCAGAAAAGATGAAGGTGAGTTCTACATTTTTTAGCACATGCTTTTACACATTCTTACATTTGTTTGCTCACAGAAGTTGAGAGGAATATTGAAAGTTTTTAAAATTTTTGCAAACAGAACATTATTATTAATCTGTAAAACTAAACAGTTGTCAGTTGAATAAATAAACTAGTTACTTAAAATGTAGACTGAACTGTTGAATATTGAAGAATGTTAAACAACAAAAAATGCTGATCCTAAGGCTACCAGGGTATATGGGGATTTTGTTTTATGTATAGAATGTGAGAATGGAGACGGCCCTGGGTGCCCAGAGGGACCACCTAATGGTAATGGTGGCTAAGGACCTCCACACACAGATGCCGTGGTTCCACGGCAGTATCAGTCGGGACGAGGCTGACAAGAGACTGACGGCTGACGGACACGAGGACGGAAAATTCCTGTGAGTTTATAACTAAACATTTATCTGGTTATCTTTGGAGGTTCTTAAATACAAAAATGTAAGGGTGACTTGTTGGAAAGTGATTATTTACCTGTAGTACATTAGGGACTCACCCAAGTTTAATTATTTTAAAAGGCAGGTAGGGGAACAAAAAATGTAAAGAGATGGGCTTTATGGTAACCTGTATATCACACGTTTTTAGCTCACCTGAGCCAAAGGCTCAAGTGAGCTATTCTGATCAAAATTTGTCAGTCGTCTGTCGTTGTCGTTGTAAACTTTTCACATTTTCATCCTTGTTTACCTTTATTTATGCACTTTTCATCCTCTTTCTGAGTGTTCACAATTCAAACTGGGCCTAGGTCATCAGAATAATGATCTAAGGAAGATGATGCAATTATTTTGATGTCTAATAATTATATGTCTTGAAAAGGATAACTCTGTTGCAGAGTACAGAAAAAACCCATATACTTATAAGAACATAAGGCATTTAATGTTATGCAATTCTACCTAGTATTTGAATCAATGCTATAAATCTTAGGTAAAACTTGGTCTGGAAAAAAATACAGTAAACTGTAAGTCCATGCTCCACCAACTCTCATTAATTTGTGCATGCTGCTTGCATATTGATGTTAATACAGTGGCAACATCAACTGTCAGTACTGGATGTCAAGCAGTTGATGGTGAATATTTACATTCTTCGTTCATTAAATTACAAAATTTTATCTTTCAGAGTGCGTCTTCGAGAAGATAGGAAGACATTTGCCCTGTCTCTAAGTCACAAAGGAGAAGCTAGACATTACATGATTGAGAAGAAAGATAAATTCCACATTCTAGGAGGACCCAAGTTTGACTGTATAATGATGGTAAATAGAAATGAAAACAATTTACTATACACTTGATTCTGTTCAAAATTTCTAGTTTGAGAAAAAAGATTTGTGAGTGACAATAAGAGTTTTATGAATCAGAAAAAATAAACTGCATTCCTTCGCCTTTTCCTTCATACCAAAAGGTTAAGAAATTAAAGATGAGGTGTTATGTTTTATATTCAATAGATGATTGATCACTACCACAACAAAGCTGATGGACTTCTCTGTAAGCTTGTCCTGCCCTGTCCAGCTCCAAACTTTGACAAAGGCAAATGGAGAAGTAAGCATGATGTTTGAAGTATTTCTGACTTGTTTTTTGAGGATCAATTCTTCCGAAAATATTTAATAATGTATTATTTTGAACACATTTTGAATGAGAAATTGTGGCATAAATTTTTGTACTGATCAAACTATGAAAAATGAAATTTTGAGTTATTACAGATTTTTTGTTTATTTTTTTTTCTGAGTCAGTATCTTATTATTGTCAGGTTGATAGCTGATGTCAGGTTGAAAAGTAAATATCTTCTGAGAAAAAAAAATCAAAGTCCAAATTAATGTATATTGTCTGATTTATTGATAATTTTTTTTTTTTAGAATACATGGACTATAACTGTAGTAATTTAGCATATGGATCCACAGAACAGCTGTCCAGAACTCAAAATGGAAGCTTCTCAGATACAGTTGTAAGTGAGAATATTGTATTTGGTTGAGCAGAGGTGCAGTTTATATTGATAAATTCATCTTTGGTTTTAAACTCCTGCACCAAATGGCTCCAAATGTATATGATACAAAAAGACATTAAGATCAGAGTTACTGTAGATCATTAAATTTCCGACACCTTATTTTCATGAGAAGGACAATTACTCTTTATTTAGTCAGACAAGTTTATTCACAAATTTTGGTTAATTTTTTAGAATATTTTATAAAAGAATGATAATTTTTGTAACCACATTGGCTCGCATAACTTGGTGAAAATAAAGTTCTTGTGAAGAAAAGTGATTTCAGTATTCACTGCAGAATCTGAAGTTTATTATTTTTAGAACAGCATATCACAAAACTACTACTACATGTATAATATAACAAAAGTATTTATTGAAAGTTATTTTGAATAGAAAATAAAAAAAACTCGTCAAAGTAAATTGTCAGATTGTATATCACATGTTATCCTCTTACCAAGAAATCAAGTCTATTGACAAAGAAAAAATCTTTATTCCAGGATGCCCCAGGTGTACCCTCCTATAGGGCCCCTCAGCCTCCTACCCCAGGAGGCCTGCCTCCTGCCGTCCCCCCCTCACGTATGGAGAGAAAAACATCTAGTCGTGCCCGAGCTCCACTGCCCCCACTGCCTCGTGGCATTAACGAAGAAATGTGGGAGGAGCAAGGTAATTATTCCGTACAAAGTCTCATTTTATTTTAAAGAAATATACCTTGTAAATGTTATCAGGTCATGTTTTACAAATTTTAGTTAAGTTATCAAGATAAGATAGAGAATTTAAAGAAAACAAAAAATACCAATCTTTACTACAATTAAGTTATCTAGGTAGGAAACTCTCAGCTTTATTTTGGAGCAATTAACAAAAAAAAAGATCTGGATAACTTCCTCTGTCTGAAAAATTTTGTTCTAAATATTATAGCCTTTGCTAACAGCTCTGCTTTTATATTTCAAAACAACTGTACTCAATCTCAGAGGTTATCATGCAACATCCATGACAACCTGAACCCTATTTCTAATCTATGCATGCTTCATTGGAGTGAATTTCTCCTGATTGCACTTCTCAGAGCGACCTATAGAGCGACACAAGTCCATGCATGACATTGACGCCAACAACTTGATGAAAATCTATGACACAGTCCCAAGGAACGAGGAAATGTTTTCTCTTCAGAGGTCTCAAATCAAGCTAGATCAGGAAAATTTAGGTCAGTAGCTATCTGTCAATGTGAATTTTTTTTTTTTTGCTTTACTATTTCTATTTGAAATGACTGAGAGAGTGTTGGTGTGGGTGTTACAGGCAATTGTTTGGTAGACAGACCCCTTACTTACTGTAAACCAACTTTTATTCATGTGCAAAGAATTTTCGCAAGGTTCGCTGGAGCCTTGTCATCGCAAATGTTTCTTGCCGGGAACCAGTTAATAAAGTCTCTGTGTCTATCAATAACAGATCCATAAAAAGGCTTGATTGTAAAAATTAGTCGTCACTAACCGGTTTATCCTGGTAGATCATGACATAAAGTTGTCGCGAATAAATGTTGATTTACAGTATTCTTAAGAATAAAAAGGGTGCCCTGGATATGAAACAAACACCAATGGTGGTGTTCCTTGGTTGGATTCACTACTTAATAAACTGTCCTCACATCTCACACCTAAATCTTGCTTACATTGTTTGTTTGTACCTTGTTGGAAGGGGGGGGGGGGTATGATAACATGTTTGATAAATCTAATTTCATGTAAATATAGGAATGTTTGAAGGAACAAGTTATAAAAAAATGTTTAAAATAAATCTATTGTCTGGAAAATATATACAAGAGTACTAGCAGGCAGGTATGTAGAAAAATACCAATGTACAAAAATATACAAATATGTCTTTATAAAAATACATTCACATAAAATACAAGTATATGAATACTTTAGAAATATCTATAAAATGTAACGTGATATGTAGAGAAAGAGCAGAGACAGAGAACAGAAAATCTCTTATAATCATTGCACCATTTCATACATGTAAGTATGCTGGAAAACAGTACTGAACTAGGCCCATTATTAAAAAAAATCATGTTCAATGTCATTTGACTTAATACTAGTATATTGTTAAAAAAGCACAGCAGTTAAATGCCAGAATTTTATGCATTCTAATAATAAGAATTCTATGCATTTAATTTGTTATCTATGATGAATATTGAAAAAATATTATACAATAAATTAAGTTCTCTTATTTATAATAAAATCTTACAAATTTACTTAATTATGTAATTGCATGAACAAAATAAAGCATAATACATGTGTTCAACACATACTTGGTAGTCAGGCATTCTATTACACAAATTAATAGTCTCTACAAATGAAAAATCATATATCCTTTAATGAACATTAAGGGCAATTTCCTTCGATGTTGAACATGTTTAGAGTAACAAACAACACAATTGTACAGTGTAAAAAATTACATAACAAGAAATAGGCACATTGTGTTCCTTTGGAACTATAGGTCATTTTTACAGCAATAATGACACTGATTGTAAACTTCCATACAAATAACAAAGTTCATAATCTTAAAACACTGACAAAGATATAACAATATTTGAAACAATTACATTACTCATTTTTAAAGTCCAATGCTTTGCGTTACCCTTATATTCTTCATGTCAGACATTTTATCTTGTCATGAACCCATGACTTTTGTGTACAGCATCTTTTTTTAAAATTCAATTTCAACAAATTACAGAATTCACTTGGTCAAGTGTTTTTTTTTTGTCTTAAAACTCTTAAAAATAAGATCATAATCTAGTTCAGAATACAAATAATTTTATATGTATCTCACTTCAGAAATGTTTTCTGAGAATCTCCTTTCAATCGCTCATGAAGTATTTCTGAGGCTATCACTCCCCTCTTTCTAACAAACAGTTATAAATGTAGCTCATCCTTGTTTCCAACTGTGTGAATGTTGGTCTTTCATGTTTACTGAAAATACAAATTGACCACTTTTCAGTCAATGCATTCACATCTTCATTAAATATTTCTATTAAATTAAGAAATCAGAGAATACCTCTTGGATATTTGATAGACATTAATCCATTGTTAATTAAGAGATTTGAAATGTAACAAAACATGACATGTGGGCTATAAAACCGACTTACTCGTACTTCCAGCAATCTAACATGACTTCATACACCTCTTGTGGGCAGCGAGCTGGCTTCTGTAATCTTGAGTTCTCCTCCACCAGGAAATGTAAAATTTCTTGTCCTTTCATTTTCTTAAGAAGTATGACATGTGGGCTATAAAACCGACTTACTCGTACTTCCAGCAATCTAACATGACTTCATACACCTCTTGTGGGCAGCGAGCTGGCTTCTGTAATCTTGAGTTCTCCTCCACCAGGAAATGTAAAATTTCTTGTCCTTTCATTTTCTTAAGAAGAAAAACATAGATATGTTCATATTCTGGAGTGAAATCTTATAATGTTATTTTTATTCAATAAAAAAGACAAAAAATTTTCACATTATTTTAAACAAAAAATTTCAATAATTAAGATATGTAACAAAGTGTTAGCTTGCCGTACCCTGTATGGCTTGTCGCCGTAAGACGTCGCCTCCCACAGTGTGACCCCGTAACTCCACACGTCAGATTTACTGTCGAATTTCCAGTAATATACACATTCTGGGGCGTACCACTTCAGCGGCCATTTTCCTGCATTCTGAGCCTTTAAAATAATTTTTTTTAAGTTAGTAATATCAAAATAAATTAAAATGTCTGTAAGTATAGGGATATTTCCTTTGCTATCATGTAGTTTATACAGAAATACTAAGTAGCCTAAAATAAGGATATTCCTTCTGAGTAACATCACACCTTACATACTTCTAAACATTACAAGGACTTAAACAATGTTCAATCTCCCTGAATTGGCTATCAAGCACATAAAAATCACTGCATGAGTGATTTTTTAAAAAACTATAAAGCCCCATTTTCGTGTAAGATTACTCACTACGAAGTGTTACCCTGCTAATAGTTTGCTTATCTATTTGACAGCACAATATTTGAACAAATATTTCTGAAAGTGCCCATCTGTACCTCATAGTAGTTCTGTTCTCTAGACATAGCTTTAGACATTCCAAAATCGCTGATCTTGGCCGTGTGTTCGTCGACTAGTAACACGTTACGTGCTGCCAGATCTCGGTGGACGTGTTTCTTACGCTGGAGATACTCCATCCCCTGCGCAACCTGCCACATTATTTCTACAATGTTTGACTGCTTCATATCTCTGAAAAAGAATGAATTAAACAACCATTTATCTTGTTAATATTATGAATTCTCTTCCAATGTACTGTAATGGGCTTAGAATTCATTTTCAAATTTTAGGCAGAGGTAATGACTGTAAACAGCTCAGTGATTAACTTATCACACTAATTAACATTCACTTACTTGTTATTCTTTAGGAAGGAATTAAGGGGGCCTTTGGGAGCCAGTTCCAAAACCAGCATAACACAATCAGCATTACATATACCTACAATAGAAAGTAAAACATCAGACTAACCCCCATACAATGTAGTTCAAGTCTATTTCCCAAGGAGAGGCAGAAGAAAATAGGATAGCTTGAGGGGTCCAGATACATGTAAAACATTGATATATAAAATGCTCCATGTCATCAATAGACTAAATCAGTATCTGAGGGTTCTACAAAACACTGAGTGAGCAGACAATGTACATGTATCTGTTAATTAAAACTGTAATAAAGTGTTCCTATTACTTACCAATCATTCTAATTATATGTTTATGATTAAGGTTCATCATAAAGCGAGCCTCCTTCAACATCTGAAATGAAAGAGATGAATGCATGGTTTTTCACTGAACAAAACTGACCTTTAGGTCAGAAACATAAAACATGAACTAACTCATGGTATATGTGTAGTTTTACTCAAACTCACCTCTTCTTTGGCACCACCATCTTCATTCTTCAGGGTTTTTACAGCTACTGGAATAACACTACCATTCCTCAGGGTACACTCTCCCTTAGCAACGGACCCAAACTGACCCGATCCTATAACAAGGTACAAACAAACAATGTAAGCAAGATTTATTTTAAACATTTTTTTATAACTTGTTCCTTCAAACATTCCTATATTTACATGAAATTAGATTTATCAAACATGTTATCATACCCCCCCCCCCCTTCCTCCTATCCCTTTTCAAGTTCCAACATTCCTGTATTTATATGAAAGAGGATAAATCATATCTTTCGAAACAGCTGAAACATTCCTTGTATAGAATTGTACAAATCATAATCAGATTGCATTCTATAGTTGTCACCTTTTTACACCTTTACCAGGTAACTGAGCTTTAAATTAATGTTTAATGAAGAAAGGATAATCAAGATAAGTGAAATATTAATTTAAACATACTTATTATTGAAACACTTGGTATCAAAACAGTAGATAGACTGCATATTTTCATTTTGAAACTTTAAGAAATATGATCAGTTGATGCAGCGTGGAAGCTCCCTTTTTAATGAATCAAGCTTCGATTGAGATGAATTTATTCTCAGTATTCCCTCGTCTTTCTTTGTTAGATCTTACAGGGTTGAATGACACCGTATGTCAAAATGGCTTCATGACAATAATAACTAAGGTAGTTTTCTTCCACACTAAAAGAGATGTGCTCATTGAGATATTACAATCGATTATCCAAATACATCTAAGACAAAACAAATAAAAGGTTTCCTATTGGAATTGTGAAAATAGCCAAAAGTAAATCAGAACTCTGTGTAGTAAAATTGTTGCCTATAAATGGTTTTAGCCTTATTGATAGTGATCTAATAAATACTGCTAGTATTGATGCTTTTTGTACAAAATTTTGACACATCACATGTATTTCTCTTATGGAGATCCCCTGGATGTGTGTCTGTCTGTTTTATTAACACAAACTTGTTACTTAGGTTTATTCATTGTGAAGTATCGTTTACAGTTACATGCATGGAGTGATTTGTAAAGAAATGTATTCACTAGTATTTCATGACAAATGAAGACGAGAATGTAATTTGTATACCTGTATTATTTAAAACTACCTTTATTTGTGCAATTTTGAAGTGAATATTCTGTATACAAGCCAATGGATTTAATCTGTTTAGCTTCTACACTTTTTTAGGGGGTGGGGGTAGTTTGGGTTTTTTTTTGTGTGAGTAAACATGAATTAAAACCAATTGTCTGTGTATGACATTTTCTTATCACTTGAAATAATTAATAATATATTCTCTTTTGTTTCCTTTTTTTAATATTAAGTCAACTCTATCATGCTAGAATTATCATGTAAACTTTTTTTTTACAGAAACATGGATACATTTGCTCTCAAATTTTTTAAAGAAATTTGTCATACAATTGTGTTTAGAGCGAATTATTTTTTTAGGCTGATAAGGAATAACTGTAATGTTTATGTAATGGCAATCTAATTAGTTTCTAAGAAGACTGAGATGTGCACATGTGTACTTGTAGGAATCAGTATTTTTGTCTCAAGTTAAGATCAGCAGATTTTCTTCCTCCAAATCAGATTTGTTATAACAGTGTTTGCATCTTACTAAATATAGGATTACATGTAATTATTCAGACATCATACATACTTTTATTTTGAAGTTGTACAACAACATTGAATGATTTTTAAAAAATAAAAATATCATTCATACAGATGATTTTGAAAAGAGAATTTTAATTTTTTTTTAATCTTTTGTACAAATGAATCTGCATTCATTCATTTAATTGAGGAGATCAGTGACATACATGTATATAATGTATAGTTTTGATAGCTCCAGAACTAAAGCTCTCTTGTTGAGAAAATATTCAGACAGACTTACTAGAGAGCTACAGATTCAGGTGATTGGTTTCTCCGTCAATTTTAACTAAATATCATTGTGCAACCAGTTTGCATTTTTTTTTCTTAAGGTTCAAAATTTGTCCCTACATGTATAAAAAAATATACAAGGTAAAGAAAAAAAGATACATATATAAAATAAAAAAGCAAAGTAAGTAAAAAATGGGGATTCCCAGCTTCCATAAGGCCACACCAATTTAATTTCTTGTTGGTCGGACATTTGATGAAAAAAGTACGAGCGGGATAGCGGTTAAATAATAATATTATTACTTTTTTGTAGGCAAATTTTTAGGCGGGGCGTGAAAAAAAATGAGCGGACAATTATATTTTTTTCTGATTTGCAGAGTAAATCGATAAAAGGTACGATAAATAGAGCGGAAATGGAACAGAATTTCCATTGTGCGGGAAATACGAGCGCGCGGGTCCGACGAACATGATTTTTTTATTGGTGTGGCCTAATATAATCATTATACTATGGGTTAAAATTTATTTTCGAAACAAGTGCCTGTATCAGGGACCTATATATGCGTCCCTATGAAAATATAGTATTTAAATAGAATATTACCATATTACTTTCATTTATATTTTCTCAAAAAAAAAAGATTAATTGATTTTTAAAATTTGTATCAAGTTAGACAATGTCAATGGATATGTTTTCATTTGGAGGGGGGGGGGGTACAAATCGAATCAACTTGGTAAGACTTAATAAAGCATTGTAAACTGGTGCTTCAAATGGTAGGGAACCAAACCAACTCCAAGTCTCGTCGTGGAAATTTCCTTAAAAAATTCCTAAATCTTCTTTAACTGACTGAATAACTTGTTCTGCAGTCACGCACATTGCTGCACAGTTATGTCAGAAGAAAAGGAATATGGATGTGAACACTATAAAAGAAAATGTGCATTGATCGTAAGATTTTTTTTGTTTTCACAAATCTACATCATGATTATAGATATTTTTAATTTTAGGTCCGACAGGTCTTGTTAAGCCAAATCATAGAATATAAATCACGTTAGATATTATATATTGAATTAAAAAAACATTGTAATGTATTTATATATAGATCTAATATAAAGTTTATTTTGATCTTCTGTTTTAATTTTGTATTGTATTTGTTCCAGGCTCCTTGCTGCAAGAAGACCTATACTTGTCGAGTCTGTCATGACGAGAAGGAGAACCACGAACTTATTAGGAAGAACGTCATGCAGGTGCATTGCCTTGCCTGTAACAATGTTCAACAGGTCCGATCGAGTTTTATTTTCCTTTAAATTTAACTTGAATTAAAGCCCGAGATAATAAGCACCGCCTTCAGATTTACCTGGTCTGTATTCCTACCATCAATGCCTCTGGGTACCACGCTTGTAAAATTTAGTCCCTCCCCTTACCTGAGAAAACCGTACGGTTAAAAATCTCGGCCTTTAAAATATTGTCATTCATGTGGCGCAGTAAAGCTTTTGCTCTAGCAGAGTGGAGTCAATCTTTAAGTCGCAGTGCGGTTCAAATCCCCCTGCAGGTTATTGAACCACATATACTTGCTCATGTTTCACAGAGGGTGCTGGCACAAAAAAATTCATCTCTGCTAAACTACCCTTAGTGCCGTGTTTACAGGTCTAAACTTGAAGCCTTCCACAGACAAGTGATTGTTTCTAAATATGAGTGTAAAATTCCCATAGGGAGGATAAGCAAAAACAAATCAAAACAAAAAAAAACCTTTACTAATATTTACCTTGGATCTCAACATTGACATTGGTCGATACTTTGTGTTTTGCACTAACATGTTTCACTCATAAATAACATGTTCACCTGTTAAAATGAAACTTCTTACAGAGAGGTGATGGGATTTGCAATGTCACAAATTAACTAGGGGCAGATAGCTGATTATGCAATTGCTATGAACAGCATCTTACCCATAGTTTACATTATTTAAAAAGAAAAAAAGCCTTTGGACTTTCAGCCATTCTAAATTCTGAGTCCAAAACTGAATTCACTAAGTCCATTATTTTAAGTTTCAGTAGTAAAATTCATTCCAAATATGAAGTTGAAATTAAATATTCCTCTGTTTTTAATTTCAAATTGAAATCAGTTTGAAATTATTGATTCCTCTTCAACTTATTTCAAACCAATGATAAGTTGGTAACCACATGTAAAAGTAGTTTATTTTCTTCACAGGTCCAGAGTATGTGTGAGGAATGTGGTACAAAGTTTGGTAATTACTTTTGTGGAATCTGTCGACTTTTTGATGACGAAGACAAGAAACAGTTTCACTGTGATGGATGTGGTCTTTGCAGGTTAGACAACACTTGATAGTTTTGGAAAATGCCAAACGGTTTCATAACGATCTAATTACCACAATCAAACTTTCAATTTAGAATTAAACATACCAACTGAATACCGGTATCTATATCATAAAATAATTTTTTAATGTTGAGATATTTTGATAAGATTTACTGGCCTTCACCCGTCATGTTTATATGAATGCATAGCAACTCAACATGATTCTATTTATATGTTCATTGTTACTTTATTATATGTTGTTTGAAGTTGATTTGCTAGTTGCTACACATTCAAATGAAAATAATTGTGGTAGGCTGGTAACTTTGCCTGAACATTTCAAAAGTTTTTTTCTGTTACATTACCAAGAATGAGACTGTGGATGTAAACAGATTTGTTCAGTTTGTGATCGCTTTGACAGGAATTTTGAAAATGATATTTCATGAAGGTTGTCAAAATTTGATTGTATGAACTTGTAGGGAAAAAAAATCATTACACTCAAGACAGCATTGTCACAAGTATTTGAAAATTCATGCATCATCCTTTTATATGTAAGGTTGTTCTAAGTGTCTTCAAGGGCAATGTTGAGACATTTTCTTGTTAAAAAACAAACAAATCATCAAGCAAAAAATCAGTGAATACAATAAATGAATCATGTGGTTGAAGATGCCATCACTGAACAGACTAGAAGATATAACTTTTTCTTGAAATTTTAAAATTGAGAAAATTGTTTAAGATTAGGGGTTTGTCCCCACATCTGTATGCCCTCTTACTTTGTAATCACAAGAGTGTTTTTTACTTCAGTAAAGTGCATTCTTTTTTCTAAAACAATGACAGGATTGGGGGTCGGGAGAACTTCTACCACTGTGATGTTTGTGATGTCTGTCTGGCAGTCTCCATGAAAGATAACCACAAGGTGAGATCTGGACACTGGTACATTATACATTACTTCTGGTCAGTAATGGTTATACAATGCTATAAAGTGTAAGCTCATTGGATATTTGTCTATTAATATCTTGTAGAGATCAATTGTGGTGTTGAAATAAGACCCTAACTGTTATCTGATATTTACAGCTATTATAAAATTTATTTTAATGCATTTTTAAAGCATTTTCAGAATTTTGAGATAAGCCTTAACCTTAATTTTTCTGTTGGTAGTGTATAGAGAAGTCATCCCATTCAAACTGTCCGGTGTGTTTAGAAGACCTCCATACATCTAGGATAGCAGCTCACATCCCACCCTGTGGTCACCTTATTCATTAGTAAGTGCTAGGGATACGTGTAGTAACATACTGTCAGATAGTTAAAGAATTTATACATGTAACTAACGAGAAAACTGCAATGTCTAAAATTTTGTTGAAAACCTTAATTATAATGAAATACGAAAATTTTATGATTGTACCATATCTTATAATTTTCCGTTTAAATATTTAAAACGTGCAAATCATAAAATTATCAGATTATTTAGAATGTTTTGATTTTTTTTCCAGCAAATGTTTTAAAGACATGCTTAAAACAGGGTAAGTTTACAAAAGATTGGTGAATGATTATAACCCTCAAATCACCAACCCATCCTTCACACACACATATACCTTTGTCTTTCAGAAAACACTTGATACTTTTGTGTGTCAATACCTTATTAATTTCTTTCAATTACCACCACCTTCTAAATGTATCACATTTAGTGCTTTATATGCAGTCTGAACGATTGATTTTGAACTTTCTATTTTTAGTAACTATGCGTGCCCTATATGTGGTCAGTCGATGCTAGATATGAGTGACATTTGGCAGAATGTAGATGATGAGGTATCCCAGTGCCCAATGCCAGAGGAATACCAGAATTATTATGTACAGATCCTGTGTAAAGATTGTCATGAGGTAATTTACAGCAGTGTCAGAACACCAAAACCTTCCCCAGACATTATATACCAGTAAAAGGAAAAGATTTAGATATTACATCTTAAAATAGTAATGCTAATCAATTTATCTTTTGGAGTGTATTTTTAAGGTTCATTTAAATTTAGTAAGATATGAAAGGTAAACAATTTCTTACACCAAAAATTTTTTTACTCTCAGGAGAGTCGAGTCTTATTTCATGTATTGGGACTGAAGTGCCAGCATTGTGGTTCCTACAACACCTGTCGTACCCAGGAACCTGAGGGTGCGGAAGCAATGGGGTGTCCCTCCCAAACCTCCAGTTCTGGTACCTCACAGGACACCGAGAATACAGCAGAGGCTTCTTCTAATACGACAGAGAGTGACCCTGCAAACTCAAACAGTACTGGAGAAGTGTCGAATCTAACAGCACAGGTTAACAGTTTAGATACCTCAGGAGACACCTGACGGGGAGATTTTAGCTACTCTGCCAGCATTGAACCAATTTAACAGGAATTTTTATGTAGTGGATTCAGATACTGTATGAGCAATTATGTGAACATTTTCATATCGGCTACCAGAAACAATTATGCAATGTTAAATTAAAATCTTCAGAACATTTTACCATACAAGGAGCAAAGAAAATTGATTGTACTTTGACATTCACACATTTGTCTTAAATATTTCCAAATGATTTAGTGTAAGTTTTTGTTACCTTTACAAGCTGCGTCTTCAGTATCTTTTGGATAAGAAATAATTTATAGGACGTATGGGTATTTTCAGGAAATTAAATGCATAAATATCAAGTAAATATACACTGTATGGTTACATATATATTCTCCTCAGCATTACTCATTAATCAAGGACTTCAATCAATGCTCATGTAATAAATTATACCTTATTTAAATGTTAGCTTTGCATTTGTTTTTAACTCTGTGCTCCCTATGTGAATCTCGGAGGGGACAGAAGATTGGCACTATTTTATGATTTTAATATTGTGTGTGAATACATATCATTGTAAAACAAGTATGCTTTTGAAACCTGATTGTTTTTGTTCTACATGTGGTTATTTATAATGTGGTACTTCCTCCTCTTGTTATTTAAGTTAGGCCTTACCAGACTGGACTGATTTAATGATAAGATTCCTTAATGAACTGCTATTACATATCATTGTAAAACAAGTATGCTTTTGAAACCTGATTGTTTTTGTTCTACATGTGGTTATTTATAATGTGGTACTTCCTCCTCTTGTTATTTAAGTTAGGCCTTACCAGACTGGACTGATTTAATGATAAGATTCCTTAATGAACTGCTATGTAGAGCATATCAATTAAATATAATACTGAAACAGAAACTTGTTGTTTCATTTTAGAACCTAGCTGTGATCATAGATTTTTGTCTATTTTAAACAGGTCAGAAGTGTTGCACAATAAAAACAAACCCATATTAGCTCAGCAGGAAACAATTTATTTTTGAACCAATGTTTAAAAAATAAATATATATATTGCTTTGTAAAAAATAATCTATTAACTTTTTGTGTAAAGTTCTTTTATCAGAGAATTTATCACAGATGGTTGTAGATTTGCAGGAAGTCCCTTATCTCATGGGATTAACGAAATGTGCAAAGGACGATCAGGGGTCATATGTGTGTTCAGTATCACTGAAGACTTTCCTTAGCCTCTGGGGTATGAATGAAGTGGCAGGGGTCGTAAAAGTGTTCAGTTCGATTGAAGATGTGCACACATTCCCTAGTTTCTGGGGATGAATGAAATGTGCAGAGGGTCAGCAGGGGTCATAACTGTGTTCAGAACAGCATCCACGGGTCCGTGATTGTACTCTAGGCGGAAGTTCTGAACTATCTAAAAAAGAAAGATCAATATTTATTGTCTCGGAGAGGGGTATTTTCAAACAATACTATCTATGCTGAAAGGGAGATAATATTTGAAAATATATTGCTGTATTAAATACCTTTGTCAACAATATATGGATTTCTTGTTCAGCAAATCTGCGACCTAAATGAAAGAAAATTAACAGTATTGAACTAATTAAAATATTTATATTTTTAAAATTATACTTAAATAAAGTAAGTTCACTATGTTCAATTTGCAAGAAAAGGGACCTACCAATGCACATGCGCGCGCCGTGACCCCACACGAGGTTGGAGAGAGCTTTCACTTCCTGGCTCATTGTGGTCTCCTTTAACCAGCGTTCAGGTTTGAAAGCCTCTGGCTCAGGGAATAATCTGCTATCCCGATACATTGTGTACAAATTTCCTTGAACATGTGTCTACAGGATTAAAGAATACAAGCCGTTTAAAAAAGTTTAATTTGAAGAAATGTATTTTTATCATATAAAAAAAAACCCTGGTCAGTTTTATAATTGAATAACTTATCCAATGGTTTCAATTGCCATTACAATTTAGAAAGAAAAGGTTAACATAGATACATGTACAAATTGGTAATTGTATACCTACCCCGGCCGGAATTGTATAACCAGCGACTTCAGTGTCCTTTGCTAAATATCTGGTTGTTGCGAAAGTGATAGGGTATAACCTTCAATTAAAACAACCATTGTTCATTTCTCACTGGAAAAGCACCAGAAAGACCTCTAGTGAATATCATGAATGTATTATACTTAATATTACATTATTATAATATGATATTATAAAAATACTTAATCATGTGATCAAGTTTGAGCCAATCAGAGAGCTTGGAATAAATGATCTCTGCAAATCAGAAAAAAATATAATTGTCCGCTCATTTTTTTTCACGCCCCGCCTAAAAATTTGCCTACAAAAAAGTAATAATATTATTATTTAACCGATATCCCGCTCGTACTTTTTTCATCAAATGTCCGACCAACAAGAAATTAAATTGGTGTGGCCTTATGGGTTAAAAATTATTTCCTAAACAAGTGCCTGTGTTCCCTGATTTTCAATGATATTACATACTAAGACTTGTAATAGTGAAAATACTAATCATAGCATGGTCCACGTGATGTTGATTGTGGGAAAATATCAAATTCATATACAATGCGTAAATGACTTTATTTATTTCGGTTCATTTAAAATACATTTATTAGACCTAGACTAGTAGCTGTAAATACACAAAATAACATAATCTTTGGAACAGATGCTGCCGACAGGAGAAGATCTACTATCTGATTTATTTAAAGACCATATTTGGAGAATATGCTGCAAATTCTGAAAAGCTTGTAAAAGAGGGTAGCACTCAGACCAATGAAAGTTTTAACCATTCTGTAGCCACACAGAACCCAAAGTCCAACTTTTACAGTGCTTCTGGGTCTACATCATTCAGAGTGGCAGCGGCGGTGGCTCAAAAAAAAAAACATAGGTCTTCAAACACTAACAAAGTTTTGTATTTTTTTAAATTAAAGATTTACATATCCAACTGATTTTGATTTCTAAATATGATTATCTATAAATGTTTATGAAAATACATGTATCAAAAATATTTTTATTATGTATTATCTAACCTCATCAACAATTTTAGGTGTATGAAAACTTGCTCCTTTCTCCTGGAAAGCACACCAATTCCTTCATCAGTTAGGCTTCCAGGAAAGGAGATTACCAGAAGATAGGGATTTTAAGCAGCGTGGAATGTAAAAAAACGTAGTTCTAAAGGAACTCAAATCTGCAGCAAATAAAAAGGTATTTACATATTTTGGGAATTTAAACTACCCTAAAAATTTGATTATTTTGTTAAGGAGAGGACAATTATTAATCATGTGTATTTTCTATTTATAGATTTTGGTACAGTTTTAACCACAGGTTAACATGAATGTTAAAAAAAAACTTTTTCAGAATAATAAAAAATGTATGATGAAAAACAAATTATTTTGTTGTATTTTAATTCTTACATAGTCAACGGGAATGTTTCTTATAGTTTACGGTTTGTAAACTATAGTTTACAGTCGATAAACCTAGTTTATCAATTGTGAAACTAGGTTTATCTCATTTTTGTGAATTTGGCGTGCCATACACATGAAACGTATGGGCACGTAACTTACATGTATCAGTACTGATTCTTGTGGAAAAATATTTGAAATATCGCAGTATGCATCACTTGTGAGTCCTGACAAGACCTTCCCTTGGGTACCAGCATATTTGAACTAGGATTTCGAACCAACCTTGCAAATATTTTACCAAAACCCTTGGTCATAACTTTTGAACAGTTGATGCTAGGGCTCTTCTATTTTTACATTTGTATTCATTGACTAGATCTTTCATGGGTGTAAATATTTTTTGACGTACTTTTTAGAAGCTTTAACCTTAGATATAACTTTTGGAACATTTAGGACTAGGACTAGGACTTTCAATTTTGACAAGTAAAATTCTCTGTGACAGACCTTCCTTGGAATACCAACAATTTTGACCGTTTAGAGTTTAACCCATTAAAAAAACTTTAACCTTGATTATGATTTTTGAACCGTTAGTACTAGGGCTTTCATATTTCACATGTGTATTCCTTGTGGGTACAAACAATTTTGCGTTTGAGAAATTTCAACCCTGGCCATAAGCTGTCATACGGGGGCATCAATATTTCACAAACACATCTTGTTTTTATATAATTATCTATTATTTAAATGTTTGGATGTGGGGAAAATAAAACCATTAAACAAATTTTGATCATACTTAATTTATTTTTGTCTTTCACGTTCATTGCTTATAAGTTTAATAATTGCACAGATATAATATTTCATCCCTAAATTTCCATATTCACTAAATCAGTAGCGATGATAATTACAAACCAATTAAGATACTCTATCTGCATGCTACAATTACCGGTATGCAAGTATGTACAAAAACAAGATGAATACATGTATTTAATATATAAATTAAATGTTTCTCCTTATTACAATGTACAAATTAAAAAAAAACAGGCTTAAACAGGTCTGGACGATTTCCAAATAAGGAAGTTAAGAGCGATAATTGTAAATCGCTATTAATACACAGAATAAACAAGGCGCTATAGTCATTCTGACCAATCAGATAACAGCATTTATACGAACCCTTGAGAAAATAAATAAAACACGTTGTTTTTAAGTTTTTTGCTCAAAAGATTTTTTTAAAACAAACTTTTTGTAAACTTTATGCACATTTAGGAATAATATAATATTCATGACAATTCTACCCTGAACAAACACAACTTGAAAGTTTAGAATACGTTTTAAGTGGGATAAAAATCTGTCACTAGGAAGTAACAATCCCAAAAGTTTAACTAAGGTTTAGAAAATTGATATAAATACGGTATATTTTCAGTTTTTAGAGCCTGACATCAAAATTCTATTACTTAATTATTTTTTGAGTGTTTATTACAAAATAGTCCTGGCAGTTTCTTAAATGAGAGGTAAGATTTTGGGATAAAACGCATTCACCACGTTTTACGCCTTTCCTTATGTCCATGTATAAAGTCTGCATAGCTTAGTATTGGGCACTCATGAAACCAGTGATACACTATGTAGTCCATACAATAAACACTTGTGTGAACGGATCTATACACATGGAATTTAAGCATCATTGATGAAAATCAGACGGCTATGCAAAATTATATCCACCAATATAATATATTCTGGTAAATGTTATAATTAAACTTGATAAGAACTTGCTGGTGTGATTTATACCTCCGTAAACAATGACATTGTGTAAGGCATTATTATTTTTTCTTTACTGGGATAAAAATGTCAAGGTTGTTCGCGGTAAAAATTTGGGGAATACTGTATTCTTCAAAATTTTCCATCTTACTTTTAAAGATATTTTGTTAAAACAATCTTTTTGAAGAAAAAACCAAAAACACGTGTTATCTTTTTTTCTTTTAAAATATGTTTTTGGGTGTGTAAAAATGCTGTTGTCTGATTGGACAGAAAAATAATTACATGTACTTGACGTATATTCATAGCAACTTAAGGTTATCATTCTTGACTTCCATATCTGGAAATCATTCACACCTGTTAAGGCCATGCAAAGTTAATTACTTGGTTCTCAGGCCTTTTTTCAAGAAATATGATGAGGGAGGGAGGCATTTTTTTTCTTTTTTATTGCCCCCAAAACATGATGAGGCAGCTTTTTACATTGTACAAAACCTCAAAAAATGATGAGGGAGGTGATTTGGTGTTTATATTTTATTGATTTAGCAATAAAAAGGGTCAATGAGGCACCCTTGGAAGAGATGAGGGAGGGCCTGAGAACCAAGAAATTAATTTTTTTTTGCCTAAACATGCCTCATAGTAATTGTTACACAGTAGGCTTTACTAACTTAAATTGACTAATACAATCCATTATCCAGGATGCCCTACCACTAGTTATAACAGGAGTTCTGATTGGCTGAAATTGACCTTTGTTGTCATAGACAATAAATACACAGCAGGTTTCCATGCCAACAGGTGCGTGGTAGGGCGTTGTCAGGTCGGTTTCTGGAATGTGGCCTGGTTTGGGCTCTCTGTGGATCACATGACCTCCTCCTAGTTTTACCAGATCCATCAGCTCTTCCTTGTCAGGGGTTGGGTAATCGAAGACCCCAGAGAAGTAAAACTGGCAGCCATCAAATAAACCTGGTAACTGTTTAAAGAAATAAAATTAAGGGGAGACAGGGAACAGGTCACATGACTAAAAAGACATATTACGTCATAATCGGTGATGTTATACATGTTAAACGTTGTTAAAATCAACAATTCATGTGTAATTTTATTCTATATTTTAAATTATTTTTTAAACATTTAATTTTAGAAATTATTATTAATTAAGTTTTTAAAGATCTTGCCATCATTTAGATATTGTGAAGTTGCCCAATCCACACATTTGTTTCTCTTTACCCTGCAGTCTGACGTTAGTGACGTCATAGACGTAGTGTTTGAATTCCCAGTGCAGCGAGATCAAGTGCACACACCCGTCATGATCATTTTTATTTCATAATAAACAAGTCACAGTCAATGTATCATGATAAATTTCTTAAGCAAATTTTTTAAAATAATATTTTTTCGTGTTTACTAGCAAAGCTTCTCTCTATTTAGATAATTTTGAATGTTTATGTTTTCGTGTGACATCACAATTGATTTCCTGCATTCGGAAAATACAAACGTGAAGCGTTTTTATCATGCTTACGTCTAGTTCAACGATGTCCTGTGGGATATTGAGGTAAGCTTCACCCTGTGATATTTATGCAGTAAATAATTACGATGAAGGACTGACATTCAATCGTAAATTTAGAAATATTTATTGACAGAATTTTTTCCAAATGAGTTTTTTGTCGGTGAAGCTACCTTGGAAAATGCAGAAATTATCCCACCCAAATACTATATAAAATTAAAACAATGGCTTTCAGATAATTTAAACACTATGAATATTCTGAAATATTGGAGTAAATAGTGTTATCTATCATATTTATCGTCTTTGCGTAAAAAATTGCATTATGGACTCCGTTATGGGCCCGTAAACATGAAGTATCTAAACTCCATACGAACTCTAAACAGGGAGGTATTTGTGGGCCGATATCTTTTAAATAAGTCAAGAAATCCCATGACAGGACCGTTTTAAAATATTAAGTACATATTAGATTAGTAATATAAAAAATACGAAAAAAATTCATTGACAGGAATTTTTTCAGCTAAAGGTCCTGTTCCTCCTTAACACTAGTAAAATGTGGCAGTGAGTTGTTCGTCTCCACGTTTCTTTAATCCGAGAGACTGTATAAACTGCGCAGTATTCTGCTGCGCCGAAACACTCTGCAATAATGCTGTATAAACTAGAGGTACTGTGAGCGATGAGCTCACTAAATGATACCCCCGCCTCCCATATGGTTATAACTGGTGAAAAAGTCCATGTTTTCCTGTGGCCGGGAAACCCAAAATATGTGTCGGATCAAAAAGTAAAATAGGAGGTGCACAATGGCAACATGTAATAAAGATTCTGTGAAAGTTTCATCAAAGAGCTACAGCCACGAAGTGCCAAAATATGCCCTGTCCCCAAAAGAAATGATATTTTACTCTGTGATAGGTTAGACTTTGTGGGTTATAACACAGTTTATTTTTTAGTGATATCTTTTCCAGTTTTCTTTTTATAGTCGTTTGAAAATGGTATTGTTTCAAGTAAAATCTACATGTATAACGTCATGACTTTTGACGTTATATATACACATGTATATTGTAACGGTATGACGTTAACGTTATTTAACTGAAGGTAATTATATCTACATTATAGGAAGGGGGGATCTGCTAAAATAAACCCTACCTAAGAATTTTATCATAGGACCGTTAAGAAGTTTTGAATCATGAGATAAATACAATGTCATGTAGCTAGCTAGTTTTTGCTTTGATTAAGAAAGTGTCAAATACTTAAAAAAAAGAAGTAAATCTTTATATTTCCGGTTTGTTTTGGTACAGTTAGTCGTTAGGTCGGTTTTATGCAGAAGCACGTCCCATATGCGACTATTCCTATCATCAGGATAAGCTGTGAAGGTAAATTGAATATGATTGGCCCACAAGGGGGAAAAATCTGCTGTAAAATTCCGAAGGACACAAATAATAAACAAATATACTGCATAAGTAATGAAGTCCAAAAATATTCATCCTAAAAGGGCCAGTATGGGTCTTTATAATAATGAGGTAGAAGGAATGGATTTAACTGCAATAATATGGATTGTTTTAACTTATATATCCACTTTTAAAAATTTAAAATATATTACCGCTATTACCTGAAGGTTTCTTTCAAGATTGCTTTGACGTACTGGAGCTCAGAAAGTTTTTCAGGAGTAATTGTCTCGTTGTTAGGTAAAACTCGTTTTGTCTCTTGGTATAATTTTTCTTGGACCTCTGGGTTTTTAGCTAAGCAGTATAATGCCCACAATGACCCGCTTGATGTCTGGAAGAAAACCCCAAAATAAAATTCTTCTTGCAAGTTATCAGCAGTTAAACTAGAGAGCATTTAGACAAAACTCCGCATACTTAAAAAAAGCTATGAAAGATAAATGACATGATCCACTTACTTGAAACACTTGCAGTTTCTGTGGGACTAACTGATAGCACTTTTAATCTTGTAACACTAATGAATTATCGATAATTCGCTTACTCGAGAATACTTAAGATTTCTTTTGCACTGATAATTTATGGATAATTCGCTTATTCAGGAATACCTAGAGTTTCTTGGCACTGAAGAATTATAGATAATTCGTTTAATACTGAGAGTTTCTTTGGACTGATGAATTATCGATAATTCGCTTAATCGGGGGGTGGGGTACTTACAGTTTCTGTGGCACTGATTAGCATGTCAACGGTTGTTGAGAGAGCCTCGTTCTCAGTCAGGGATTTTTGGTTCATCATGTACTCTAAAAAGGAAGATTTTTGTCCCTCTTTTGGTGGGTTCTGTTGGAGCAGGGCGGCATTCTATACGTAAACATAATAAAGAAAATTCATGACAAACTCAAAATTGCATTTTATTAATGATCTAGGAAAAAAAACAAAAATCAATCTCTTGTATGCTACGTGTACCTTGTCTACAAATGATCTGCCAATTTTGAAAATGTTATCAGCATATTTCTCGTATTGCTTCCAGGTTTTGGTGGGGAAAATTTTGTATACTGGGACATTGTACATGAGAGGCTGCATTAGCTTGAAAAATCCCATTAAATTTTCAATGAAGTCTTGAGCCTGTTGGGATGGGTTTGGTCCTAGACATCTAATTCTGGAGTCAAACAAGAAGGGGCTTATTGCTGTAAAAGAAATAAATCTATTGGTGTTAAACAAAAGGACTCACATCTCTTTTTTTAAACACATTATGTTAATTTAATATGAAAATGTATATTGATACATGTAAGCCTAATGGTAGCACTTCCCAATCCCACCATGTTAATGTTTCCCTAAAAAATACTCTCGAAAATGAGTTTGAACTCCACCTCCCTCCACCCTCACAAATTTGGGAGCTTGGATAATTTTCTTTTATTTGTTACGTATATCAAATTTTAAAGCAAGCTGTCAATTATTTTCTGTTCCCCTACTTTCTCAAACGATGCTTCATTTCAAGCGAATAAAATAAGACATTTTTATGGCAGACAAAATGTGCTCTAAAAGTATGATCGATAAGTAAAAAAAATTTTTTTTTTAAACTTTCAGAAGGGAGGAACTATCGTCAGAAAGTGTACGATCATCCCCTAAGTAGGAGAGAGAGCTATGAGAGGACCCCGAAACGACGTGGACTTACATTCCATGGACCACTTGAAGAGTTCTTTCTCGATGCCCACGATTTCGTTGTTGTGGTTTCTGAGGCTGTACAAATGATCGGTGAAATCATTTGCCACCTGATCCATATCTAAACAACAGTCCAAGACTTCCTTCATCTTCAACATCTTCTTGATCGTAACGGTACGGAGTTTGTGCCATTCAGCGCCCTTTCTAAAAATAGAATTCCTTATAATGAATTGCTATTAGTGAGTATTTAGAGCCATTGAATGTCAATACTGCATTGGAAAAAGAAATATGAGTCGTGCAAATCCTGATACGAATATTAGAGAATTTCGAATTATATTCATGAATTTTTACTCTTTGAGTCTGCAGAGTACTTGGATTGTAAATGAGCTATTTTAAAATATTTATGACTTATTGGATATTCAGACTATTCGAACACTTACGAATCTACGAGCCCCTGTCCTAATTTCTTGATTTCCCTGTAGTGATGCCAGGGATCCATCAGATGGCGCTCCGGAAATTTGCCGTCCACTCTGATGACCTTATTGTACTCGACAGGGTCGCTGATGACAACTGTTGAAATGTTGGCGATGTTTTCTTTGAAAATTGGTCCGAATTGAAGAGCTCTTTGTCTGTAGGCCTTTTAAAAGCAAAACGTGTTTGTGAAACTCTGAAACTAGTATCCACAAACTGGAGATCATGGCAAAGATTTAATTTTTTCAAACTTTAAGGTCAAACTTCAAGATTAAAGGAACAAAAATCGTTGAGACCAAAGAAAAGGAGACTTGTCACAAGAAATACACCTTTGAAATACGAAAGCCCTACCAATAACTGCCCAAAAGTTATGTGCAGTTTTTAGAGTTTTTCAAAAGTAGGCCAGACTCCATGACCAAGGTCAAAGGGTAAAAATGTTTGTCTTCAAGAAAAGGTCCTATCAAAAGGAATGCATTTGTGAAGTATAAAACCCTTGGAAACAACAGTTTAAAAGTGTGAAAAATGACTTAACAATTTGTTTATAGATGTATGTTGTTACCAAAGGAATGTCTTGTCACATGGAAAACACAAGTGAAATATGAAAGCCGTATCTCTAACCAATCAAGAGCTTTGGGTATTAAAGGTTAAAGGCCTTGTGAACAGGCAAACAGATGATTAGCAAAAAAGTATGCCTTTGAATTTTCGATTACGGGGACATAAAAATGTAGTTGGAAAAGACTTTATATGCCATGAATACAAAAGAACAAATTTAAAATTTAATAATGCAACAATTATTTACTTCAAACATTTTGTTGAATCGAAAACCATCTTTCTTCATGTAATCAAAGAGTGTTCCCACGATTGGAAGCCCCTTTGGTCCTGGGATGTCGTCGAAAGACTTTACTGCGGAAGTTTGAATGTTTGTTTTTCGTTCCATCGGTGTTAGAATTGGTGCCATGATTCTGTCAATGGCGGCTACTGCATCATGCACTGGACACTGAGAATATAATAGTCGTATATTACGTGGTTCTTTGAAAAATTATCCAAATTCAAACAACTAAATTTAAGTTAAATGAAATTACATGTGTTTGAATGTCACTGTTTCAATACGTATTGAAGATGACAAAAGCATTTTCTCGTACTTTTGAATACAAATTGAATATTTATAACTATCTTACAACATTAAAATTTTCTTAAATGAACAAATATCAATCTATGAAATTGCCCCGAAAAAGATAAAATTACCAAGGGGTGAGATACCTTTTTGAGAGTGATCGCCTTATATCTTACCGAAAGCGGTGCTATCTTGGTTACAGTGATTGCCTGGTTGTTTCTTGAAGAGGTGGAGAGAACCCGGTTTTGAACCCTCAAAGTTTTTGTTAAAGCGTTGCATAAAGTTGTTCCTTTGGTTGCCATTTTGTTTCTGTTTAAAACAAAAAAGTAACTCTTTGTTATAAATAAATTGATTGATTAATATTAAGTTTTCAAACCGAAATCCTTCAAACATACTTCGGTAAATCCCAAAAGCACCGCGGACGTTCCCTACTGTGATGGGATTCTTTAAAAAAAATACTTTTTAGAGTGAGTACAGATTTTAAATTCTTACTTATATTGAATAAAAATGCCAACTAGTTGAGTAGTTGTGTAAACCCGCATTTAACATATTACTGGGTAAACACCTTTTCGATTTTTCTTCATCATTTTAGATGACGTATAGAAATGCAGACAAATGTTGCCAACATCTTGATAGAAATCTACCACAATTTTAAGCAAACATGGCTGAAAAATTGCCGACTCGGCGTTAAACAATATACAATCAACCAATCTTATATAGAAACTAAAAGACAAAAAGTAGTCCTTTATTTAGATTTCTTGAATCTTCGAAGGGGATAAAAATCACAATATCTTATAATATAAAACATTTATATTCGCAACAATTTTTGTAAAGAACATAGACTGGTGAGTGCATTATTAGCATGCCATGAGCTGTGGTCGAAAACTGTACAATAAGTATTTGTCTAATCAAGGGCGCGTGAAGGATTTGACAACAATACCTAACATGAGAAGGACCTTCTGAAATCCTCGGACTGTCATGTATTTATTTCAATAATTCCTCCAGTCAAGATTCTGTACTGAGTATTATACATATAATTATACATGTTACCAAATGAATTTATTATTGCGAGACGGGGGAACAAGATGTTGTGATGAATTTACGTACAAAGGAATATTTACTATAGATCACACTTTTTTCACGAACCCTATAAATTGAAAAAAAAGTGAAGGTCGGCAGGGGATGCTCACTACTAAATGGCACCTGATCCCACCTCTGATGTTCCAGAGGTCCGTGTTTGCTTTGATTCTAATGTGTATTGTTTGAATGGACTTTTGAGCTAGAATACTGTTTAAAGTCTTCATATATTTCAAACACTGCAAACACGCTCATTGTATGGCAATCTCAGACTTCCTCTGTTCACGGGGACTCGGGAAGGAGGATTTTAAAAAGTCATTCATATAGAAATTATACCTTTTTTTTACGAGAACAAAGCTTCAAAATGACAAATAAGCAGACACCCTTTTTGTATTTTCAATGAAATTGATCAAGATATGCTCTTTGTGCAGGATTGAGTCAAACGCAGAGATTAACAATTACATTGCAATGACAAAACATAAAACATGAAAAATTAACAAGCTCCGTCATTAAGTTGTCTGGGCCTTCTTGCTAAGAGTGACATTAAGGTGGATGGACCTCATTTTTATCGATATATCTAGAGTAACGAAACATATCAGTATTGTTTGAAATTCGGTGAAAATATTGCACAGAAGTTCAAATGGAAAATATTACTCCAATGATTTTTAAAGAATTTACCAAAATTATAAAAATTTACTTTGTATATAATACCGGTATTACTTGTACTACAAATCATATTTATAAGTATACTTTGTCACCTACCTGGTTTGTAATTACCGTTAACTGGGCCGAAAAATAAAAATGGGTTTCCACCCTGTGTAATGGCTTATGGCACTAGGTAGCGCAAAGCTGCTGTCCATTGTTGCGTCTTTTATAGTGGTCCTCCTCACGTGACAATAACTGATGCTGACGTCGCAAGCACTTTACTCATTCATTCATTCATTTTTATTTTATTTTCTGGACCCAGATGTGAATCAGTTGGAAACTGTAGAGAAAATCGCTTTTATCCCGTGGAGTTGTTGCATCAATGAATGAATCATAAGAACTGTTGACTGTATTCTCCAGAGTAAGCTTCTTGGACCTTGAATGAGTTTGAGAAAGTGGGCTTGATCGGATAGAAGAAGGCGGTGAAGGCTGCCGCCATAACTCCATAACGTGATTTTGTCATTGATTATATATTGTTTGGCAAACCTTAAATGTTAAATGGCTTGTTCTTTCTGCACAGATTATGAAAAAAAGTACATAAAGCAGAATAAAATCTCTGATGCAATCACATTTGTTTTGTTTGAGACGTATTTGTCAATCAGTATCATCTAAAGAAATTTTTGGTTATTTTAAGTTAATTTTAAAAACAAAAAAATTAATTCTGACAATGGAGAAGTGTAATATTTTAAGCAACTCAAACACAGAGAAGGGAATGACCGGTTCACAAATGAAATTTTCCTTTTTTGGATTACTACGGGGGACATACTGATTTTGTTATTTGTCCATATTTCATTTTTAAAAAAGTATCATTTATAAATCTGGCCTTGGAGTACTCAGCTGGAATCTTCATTTTAAGAACCAGGTTGCAAAAAGAGAAAAAAAGAGGAGAAACTTGTACAAAAGCCTCAAAGCATGAGGTTGATTCATTTTTTTTTTCAAATCATGGTCCTTCAGGGCCAATTTGGGGGGTCTAAGTTTTACATGGGAGCAAATAGGAATTACATGAAAATCTTAGTTTTCAATAAAGCACAATTTTCTGAAAAGTCATATCAATGTGCAAGTGTCATAGGGAAGTCACTAGTGAAAATTCTTTGTTCAATTGTTAGACCTCAGAAAATATTGAGACAAGGTAACGTAAACAAGACTTAAACAGCTGTCATGAAAATAGCTAATGTCTAAGCATAGAGAAGTGATCAATGAAATAGGACGGAATTTGACTATAGTAATGGTGCTTTTACATGTATGACCGGTTAAGACTAAAATTCTAGATTTCTTGTTGGAAGTAGATCATTTTGTCAAATCTAGTCTATTGTATGACTCGTACTGTTTTAACTTTTCAGTTTTCACTATATCTTACTGACCCTTAAATGAAATATATGTATATAAGAACAGCATTCAAGCTCAAAGTCCATGAAACAAATCTAAAACAGAGCAAACACGGACCTCCAAAAGATCAGAGATGGGATCAGGTGCCATGCACTGAAAAAAAAACAATTAGTTAAAGTTACTAAGAATAAAAGTTAATTAACTGTCCATACAATCACTGCCTCAAAAGTAGTTTTAATTGGTATTGGGTAAATTTACTAGATAACATTATTAAATCTAGAATTTATGAGTAGCTTTCACCAAGTTATCTGGTATCGCTATATGAGAAACCCCGCACCACGTGACACCTAAATACTACTCACTATCTTAGCTAGTGAACAGAATGATTACTAAGTAATCACAATGAACGCTTCACGAGGCACACTAGTTAAATTGATTAGGTATTTCTTACAGTGTTAAGAGAAGTGAGCATCCCCTGCTGACCGGTCACACCTGCCGTGTGTTCCTCGTCATGATTGAGAATTAACGAAAAAATCCGTCGACATTCAATGTGTATATAATGGTCTAACAAAAATATGAAAAACTTCAGTCAACATTTGACTCAATGGTAAATTGTATTTGCTGACGAGGTCATTGTATCGACTATAGAACTTATTACTGTAGATTCCTTATTTTTCGCGAGTACTTTTTATCGCGAATTGGCTCTTCAACAGCAAATCGCGAGAAAAAGAATTCGCGAATGGACGGTTGATCAATAGTTTTAACATAGATTTCAGCCCCATAAAAATAAGGGCGAGTAATTTAATTGCGCGTGTGGTGCTTCTCGCGAAATTACGCGATAATTAATTCCACGCATATATTTAGGAATCTACAGTATATGATGACTTCAAACGAGACTGCTGATATACTTGTTCCAGCAACTTGTCTGTCATTAACATATCGCGTTTAGAATTTGTTCATATGTAGAGCGTATCGAATCAACTGAGATATATAAACCCCGTATGCAGGTGATGAAGATATATTGCTGTATAAGGAATTGAAGTTGACGATTGAAAAGTTAAAGTCATCACATTTCTCATAAAGCTTGGTTGTTAGATTACCATTAGATAACCATTAACGTCTTTTTCAAGTAAAATATCCAAATAAGAACAGAAATTTTAGACTCTGTGGTACCTTTAAATTCAAGTTCGCAAGAACATATGGTATCAATGAAGGATATGGAGATAACGAACAGTATTCAATATCAAAGTCCACAAAATTGGAGCAGAGCAAACACGGTCCAAAACATCAGAGGTGGGTTCAGGTGCCATGGAGGAGTGAGCATCCCATGTCGACCGGTCACACCCGCCGTGTGCTCCTTGTCATGATTGCGAAATAACGGAAAAATCCGTCGTCAATTCAGTGTATAGATAATGGACTAACAATAAGTATGAAAAACGTCAGTCAGCAATTGACCAAATGATAAACTGTATTTGCTGACAAGGTCATTGTATCGACTATGGAACTTACGAAATGATGACTTTAAACGAGACTGTTGATATTTTTGTTTCAGCAACTTATTTGTCAATAATTTTCCTCGTTTTAGAAATGGTTCATACGCAGAGCATGTTCTTGCGTATCGAATCAACATATATATATTAACTCCGTATGAAGGTGATGTAGGTATATTGCTGCATAAGTAAGGGAAGTTTACAATAGATAAGTTAAAGTCATCAAGTTTATCATAGAGCTTGGTTGTTAGATAACCATTAACGTCTTTTTCAAGTTAAATATCCAAGTATGAAACAGATGTGACAGATTATGTGGTATCTTTTATCTCAAGCTCACCAGGATATTCATATATCGTATCGACATAGGAATGGAAATTATCATAATTTATAATTGATAATACGTTGTCAATATATCTAAATATCGAGATGAAGACTACAGCAAGTGTTTTCTTCTTTTCACGCATAAGATTTTGATCAAAATCTGCTTCATATGAATACAAACATACATGTAGGTCTGCTAATAACAGAGCGCAATTGGTACCCATGGGAATTTCAATTGATTGATTGAAGACCTGGTCTCCAAAAACCACATAGATAATGTCAATCAGACACTCAAGCATCTTTTTGATGTCAACTTCAGATTACTTGTGTGTGCAATCAGAATGTGTTATAACAAAATAATTTTGCAAATGACCAATGACCAGGTAGGTAAATTTACGAGTTCCATTTTTATTGAAAAAGCAGCTGTCAATGATATAAAAAAAAGCCTGGACTTTAATTTATCGTCGGAAATGATTGTGAATAAAGTTGAAAAGTAGTAAGTTTTTAAGCTGTTGATTTTTGTAAAATCTTGCGATTTCAATTGACCAAAAGTTCTTCGGAAATTTTGAGTAGCCACATCTGATTCACACCACTTCTCGAATTTATTTCTGCACAGTACTCGAAGTTTTCCTTCACTCCTCACTGTCTCTCAGTATCTTATTGAGGAGTAAAGAAAGAGGCTTGGTTGAACTTTACTGGAACCTGCAATGTATCTTCGTTTGTAAGGATTCTTATTAAGTTTCGGAATCCAATATATATATGGTAGATCAAAATCATTTTGGTTCTTTCGGATATTAAAAAATATTCAAAACTGACATATGATTTTGAAGAATTTCCTCCTTCGAAAGGGAACTATGAATATAAGTTGCATTAACACTTTTAGAATTAAATTCAAGTTCTTCTAAAATTCAATTTATATCATGGGCCTTACAAACAAAGACAATGTTGTTACCTGCTTTGTCAGCAGGGACCAGTACGTACTGGTCATGCAATCTATCTAGCTCTTTTTCACTTCGGGGTTATTGAATTAAGGAATCACTGTCTAGTTAGAATAGTATGCCAGGGCAACAACAATAGTGGGAAACATGGGATGATTTGCATAACGGGCGAAGCCCGTTATGCATAAATTATCCCATGTTTCCCACCATTGTTGATGTCCCTGGCATACTATACTAACTAGACAGTGATTCCTTATATTTCCATTTCATTGTGAAATAAAATTGTAGATTTAAACTTTAAAAATGCAGAAATAGATTTAAATTACACGAGGATTCCCATCCCAATTTCAATAGTCCTAGCCCACTGACTCAAACACAACGGCAGCCGCACGAAATTTTCATGCATATTTCGCTTCCTTAGCGTCAGACTCAGAGACAGATGCGCACGAGAGTTGCATGCATACTAGGCCTCCTTAGCTCCTGACCTATCGACCTGCCTAATTTACATTCCGGCAGAATTATCAGGAAATCAACTCCACTAACTTTCAAAGGGTTATCATAGAGAAAAAATTTAGAAATGGAAATATTACAGAATAATGGAAGGTTTTCATATTGCATAAGAATTGGAATAACCATTGTTAATTGACCGTACGTCATCGAGGCAGTTTTAGAATACCTAGGCCACAACAAGTGTTTTCTTCTTTTCGCGTAGAAGATCTTGGACAAATTCTGCCTCATATAAATACAAAAATAGCTCTTCCAACAACAGGGTGCAGTTGGTAGCCATGGGAATTCCAATAGATTGTTGGAAGACCTGGTCTCAAAAAGCCATAATAGATATTGTTAATCAGAAACTCAAACATCTTTTTGATGTCAACTTCTTTGTTCTTTGTTGATGTACCCGACTTTAAATAAATATTATCTTATCTTATCTTATTTAACTTCAGAACTAATGTGACAGCAATCGGTTCCGCAATCTAATGTTATTGCATGGCAGCACATGATGACTTACCCGGTAAATGTAAAAAACCTCCAATAAGTCATATAAAAAAAGAGTTACACTTAGGGGTTCTCCCTACTTAAAATACCATTAAATTTAAAGTAAATACTGACTACCTAGTCATAACAAGTAGGATTTGAAATCACGTTGCTGTCTTTTTATTACCAACCAGATGTTTTACTGTCTGATACAGACATACGGTCATAACGACAGACCTGGAAGGTTAGGATTCAGTTGACATTCTCCGTCTGAAGAAAATCAACTTCTCTCAAATAAAATTGATTTGTGTCTAACCCAGACATGAACTCTTCTCTACTGAGTGACATTGAGACGATTTCATTTATGGGATTTCTTATTTTAGAAGGAGATTTAATATTGTTTCGGCTGAGTCAGCAAAAGTGTACAACAAGCACAAGTTAAAATATTGGACAGCACGGACAGTCAGTTACAGTCGATAATAGTCTGATGTAATATCGGGCTTTGTTTGGAATCATTAATAAAGACATTAAAGCTATACTTCTACAGTTAGATAATTTACTGAACATGAACCTAAATTAAGTTTCTCTTGGATCCTACAAAAAAATCAATAACAGATAATTGCACTCCCTTTTTCCTACATAGAGTTCAAAGGAAACGAACGGGAACCAAGGCTAGGTCAAAGCTCAAATATTAAAAACCAGTAGCAACATATAAACATATCGGAGAAGGAGTCCATAATTGTATAATATTCAATGGAAGGCCACATAATGAGATTTCTTTTCCTGGAGTTTTGAATGAATTCTGCTTCGTATAAAAACAAAGGACTAATGATATTGAGCGAAATAAGCACTCAAAAACAAAATTTTTGAAAGACGAAGTTCGAAAAAGCTTCAATTACAAAGGGCATTATTTGCTTACCTATATCACCTTACCTGTTTTTTTTTAAACTAAACAACTAGACATTTCGATAGTTACTTTTGATTCTTATGTCGATTCGACATATTCTAGTGAACTTGAAATAAAAGAAACACAGATTCTGTATTTGATACAAACTCATGTAAAAGGTAAAACGTGTTTTTACTGCACTAAAATAAAATAAATTAATGCTGGATTCTTTAATAACGTTTTGATTTGATTCATAGCTATACCGATCTACGACTATCAGAGAGTAATAATTAACATTCCAATCTGCTAAAAAATTTCTTAAACTTTGACGATTTTAAGGTAAAAAAATCCCTCAAAAACAGGAAAATGTTTATTAAGACACCAATGAAAGCGAATTGAAAATTAAAGCTTTTTTTTTTTTATATTTTTTAACAGTAGTTTGACTTTCTCAACAATTTCTATGTTTTATTTGCAACATTCATTTATTTCCCCGTCCTTATTATCTTCAGAATAATACAAAACTTTACATAAAGAGCATACACACATTATCTCAAAAGAAAAAAAAAATAGCCATATCGGAAATGCGAGGCGCACAGCACGATTTTACATGGACACTAAGTCTGTCTGAGTAGATGTTCATAACAGTCAGTGCCCACCAGTCTGAAGGCCAGCTTTGCTGTCAATCAATCAATTTCTTTTCCAATTCACCCAGTCATGAACCGTTGCACTATTAGTGTACCAAGAAAAAAGACTAGAAAAGTTCACTTATACTTAAGGTTTCATCAAAGGTCAACATGTCCAAAAATTTATTTTTACAATAACTCAAAAACTATATGAGGTATAAAGTTAAAACTTTAACAGTTTATGAATTTTTCATTGATTAGATAGAAAGTATCATTTGATAAAAAAGTACTTGGAAAAAAATATTTGAATTGAGAAAAAATCTTTTTAAAAATGCATATTTTTTCACAAAATGCACCTAATTAATTCCGTGCTTTTAGCAAAAACCATCACTGCAGAAACAAAATATGTTTATCAATGAAGGGCAAGTTGGACTTGGATAGCCTCTGGAAAGTTGTTTTCCCTGTCTATTTTGTCCAAATGTAAGACTTGAAAGCGAAAGTACATTGCAAATGGCGGGTTCTACAGGGTCTTGTCTTTATACATGTCATGCTTTCAATAACAGCCTTTCAGAGACCATTCAAATCCAACTTGCCCTTCAATGATAAACATGTATTATTTCTACAATGATGGTTTTCACAAAAAGGACAGAATTAAGCAGGTGCATTTCTCTTTAAATATGCACATTTTCTGATACAATTTTTCATATCTTTTTAAAAATATTTGTTATCAAGTGATACTTTCTATCTATTTATCAATGATATATTTATATACTGTAAACATTTTGACTTTATACCACACATATTTTGGAGCTATTGTAAAAATAATTTTTTAGACTTGTTGACCTTTGACGAAACCTTAAGGAATAGCTATTGGTAATTTAATGTATTTAAATTTTATACAGCAATGGAATTTGAAAATAATTAAGAAATCCCTGAAAGTGTTTCCAAAATCTTATATTAATCTACGCATTATTTGATATTGTGTACATATTATAAGCCTTACAAATGATAGGAAACAACAATTTATATTTGTTCAATGACACCAAAGTCTAAGAAATGAAAGAAGTGCAGATAAAGATATAGTAATCGAGCTTAAGTATTTTTCCCTTATGTCTACGGAAGATTAGAAAGGAGCACAATTGTTCTTCAAAGATTAATATTGTCATATTGTCCAGCATCTTTTTGATATGAGCTATATTATGAAAGTGAAATTGTTGATACCAATCACAAAATACAAAAAAATTCCATATTTAATGAAGAAGCTGTTGCAAACGATATCAAAAATACTTGATATTAATTTTAAATCTTAAATAAGAATTGTACGAAGTGTAGAAAATGTGGTACTAGTATATTTTATTAAAGTGAATTGAAAAAATTAAAGATTTCCTCGATTTTTTGATTTTTTTTAAAATTTCATTTAAAAAAAAATGAGGAGGAAACGAAAATTAATCAAGCTCAAAAGTCCATTTAAGCGAAACAAATCGGGATATAAACAAACACTAAATTCTATAGACCTCAGTGATGGATCAGGTACCATAATATAGTAAGAATTCCCTTTCAATCAGTCACACCCGCGATGTGATCCTTGTCATAATTAGGCAAATAAAAAAAATGTGGACAATTTCAAAGATACTGTTGATATTAATTTTCAAGGACTTTTTTTTCAAAAATAAGTCATTCTTCATATGAATATAAAAATAGATCTGCTTATAACAGAGCCAGTTAATACCCACACTTAATTCCAACAGACTATTGGAAGAGTTGATCATGACAACTATTTGAATTCACAAATTATGCTCCTATATTAACCACCAATATTTATATCCCTATGAAGCAGAATTTATTGAGAAACTACAGAAAACCTTTTGTGTCCTTTTAATAGTGAATTATTTATTATCAAGATATTTTAAAAGAATATACATGTCAAGCATAATATGATGTAGAGTGAATCTATTGAATATTCCCACTCTATTATCTATCTTCAGATAAGTATTATCTTTTGTTTATTATCCTTTTGTGCGCAGTATATACATATTTTTTTTACCGGTACTCCGTTTTCAGTTATAGAAAAGTACAGAAGGATGAATCTGAAGAACATTTTCATTGGCAGTCGAACACTTATGTCATGCAAGTAGTTTGATCAAAAAAGTTGCTCCAAACAAAGCTATTGAATCTAGGTGGCCACAGCAGTAGAATTTGTAGGAGATGGGGTATTTGTCAAGTAAAGGTCTGAATTTTCAGCTGTTTGTTTGTTCCTTGGAATGAAAGAAATCCGTAGAGGACGATCGGGGGTCATCACAGTCCTTACAACAGCCCCAACTGGCTCATGGTTGTACTCAAGGCGAAAGTTCTGTATAATCTGCAAGAAAGGTTTACTCGGTTTAATTATTAGGGTTAGAGAGCAATTAGATGGCATATAATATTAAAAGTAAAGGCTCTTCTTGAAACTTTTGGATCGTCTTATCATTTGTATGCTATATCCCGCGTGTAACAAATCATTACATGCTACGTAAAGGGAGAAAATTACCTTCGTCATCAATATGTGCAGTTCTTGCTCTGCCAAACGACGACCTGAAATTAAGGAGATTTTTATCATTGAAAACGTTAAAAAATAAATCACATGGATATCGGGGTATTTTAAAGAGAATAAAACCTACCTATGCACATGCGTGCTCCATGTCCCCAGACCAGATTTGAAAGAGCTTTCACTTCTTTGTTCATCTGCGTCTCCCTCAGCCATCGCTCGGGTTTGTATTCCTCGGGCTCGGGAAAGAATTGGCTGTCTCGGTATATTCCATAAAGGTTGCACTGAACGTGAGTCTGTAATATTGAATTTTTCTTTAAAAATTTGCTTATTATTTTTAGGTCATTTTTATCTATTTTTATGACATTTTACTTGTACAATTGTCTTACGTGAGTATAGTGAAATAAAAAAATATCATTGATTTAAATATATGCTGTGTTAAACAATATTATATAAAAGAACTAACATATTAAAGTTCATGTATATTTAAGGAATCACTGTCTAGTTAGAATAGTATGCCAGGACATCAACAATAGTGGGAAACATGGAATAATTTGCATAACGGGTGAAGCCCGTTATATGCATAAATTATCCCATGTTTCCCACTATCGTTGATGTCCCTGGCATACTATACTAACTAGACAGTGATTCCTTACATTTTCATTTTATTGTGAAATAAATTAAAATTGTAGATTAAGACTAAAAAATGTAGACATAGATTTAATTTACGCGAGGACACCCATGCCAGTTTCAATAGTCCTCGCCCACAGACGTCAAAGACAAAGGCAGCTGCACGAGATTTTCATGCATATTTGGCCTCCTTAGCGTCAGACATCGAGACAGATGCGCACGGGATTTGCATGCATATTAGGCCTCCTTAGCTCCTGACCTATCGACCTGCCTAATTTACATTCCGGCAGAATTATCAAGAAATCAACTCCGCTAACTTTCAAAGAGTTATCACAGAGAGAAAATACAATAGAAATGGAAATATTAAGTGATAAAGTTTGATTGGAAATATGCAAATTACAATTTTTCTTTTGTATGTGTGTCTTACCCCAGCTGGTATGTTATATCCCACTATTTCAGTGTCCTTCTCAATGAACCTACTGGTGGCGAAGGTAATTGGATACAACCTTAAAATATAAAGACAAATTGGATTATTCTTGACGTATACACTTCAGAATTATATTTGATGTAATTGTAATCATTGCAATGCATATATTAGAAAATAGAAAATGAAACTTTGAGTCATTCTAGCTAACTTTTGATAAAGCTAATTATTTATAGCTACATTATTAAAACCAAGATTTTTAAAATACGCTTATTATCATTATAGCTGATTATATTCACCTTAAAGTCTCTTTGAGTACTGCTTTGACATACTGAAGTTGAGTCAGCTTTTCAGGAGTAATTGTTTCGTCATCAGGTAAAACTCTTTTTGTCTCCTCGTATAACTTCTCTTGAACATCCGGGTGTCTTGCCAAGCAATATATTACCCAGAGACAGGCGTTGGAAGTCTTAAAGTTAACATATTAACTGATTTTAAATCATTTTTCTTATATATATGCATCATTGTATAAAAACTGTTCTGTATACGAACCGTTTCTGTTGCACCAACAAGTAGGTCAACAACTGTAGAGAGAGCCTCGTTTTCAGTGAGCGATTCCTGACTCCTTATATGGTGAACAAAGGAAGATTTCACTCCTCTTTGTGGTTTACCTTGGATCTTGCTTGTTATCTGAAAGGAAAAAAAAAGTTGCATTTGAATTAATATGCAATATACATTTTTAATGATATTTTGAATGTTGTAATATTGCGAGTTAATTTGTATTTTACACGTGTCAATATAGAAGGTGATTATGACTTAATTTCTGATTATTTTCAATTAGTGGTAGGCATCTATGAATACAGTAAATTAATATACACGTATCATTTAATTTTTTTTTATATCGCTGAATTAGATTTAAAAGTAAATACTAATAAATGTTATGGAATAAATGTTAATAATAATAAATTGTTTTATGGACTTTTGATCTGAAATACTGTTCGTTATGTTTCATGTTGTAACATTATCTAGCGACAAGAAAAATATTGATACGTGGGTCTCAAAAAAATTTGTTTTTGCAAAGAATAGACGATTAGTTAGCATGCAGATCAAGTAGGAAAAAGGAAAGTGTAGATAGTATACCCTTTCCTAAAAGATTTTGCCAGTCACTGAAGTGGATTTATACATGTATAGTTTAATATTTTTTAGTGTGAAAAATGGCATCTATCAAAGTTTTGTTACCTTGTCTACAAAAGATCTTCCAATCCTGAACACATTGTCGGCGTATGTTGTAAATTGTTTCCATTCCTTGGTTGGGATAATCTTGTAGAGTGGAAAGTTATATGTTAACGGCTGCATCAGCCTGAAGAATCCTTGTAGATTCTCTATATAGTCCCTGGATTGTTGTGGGGGACTGGGGCTAAGAAGACCAATTCTCGAGTTGAATAAGAACGTTCCCATTGCTGTGAATATTGAAAGTAAAAGAAATACATGTAGGCATGATATAGCAGATATTGTTCTGTTAGATTTCTTTGCAAAATACGAGTGTATATAAGACATCAGTGTTCTTTATGTCCATATATTTTATGATAAAATATGCATTACACAATTTTCCCCATAAACCCAACAAGTTCACTGTTGTGAGAACATATTCTCTGTTAATACATGTAATAGATTAATTGTGTTTGCTGTAAATCTTAATATTTCTTCTATTTATTCCCAAATTTCAGGACGTTAAAGTGAATGGAATATTAAAGAAAAGAAGTAACTTGTTCTAAAAATTCATCATCAAGTGAGTATACAAACAGTTTTCTAGAATGAGACGCTGTATAATGTTAAACAAAAAATAGGTATGAAAACATCATTGAAGAACATTTATAATGTAAAAGGGGAAAGTATTCAACATTGACCTATCTTACAATTCCATAAATAAAACAAATCTTCAACATTGAAAAAAAAAACCAAAAAATACATTGATCCCTGGAAACTCTAGAAATTGAATAAAGTTCTCAAAAAGTCGACCTGGCTCTAAACGCGAGCCCTCAGTGTTGAATACTGCCATTTTTAGGTAATATTATTACAAAAATTATTAAATTCAACCAATTTAATATATACTTCTTTGACTAAACATTACTTTGCTCACCTGATCAACACAGAGGGCTCACGTGGGAGAATGTGATCAACAGGGGATGTTCAGTCATCCTTGGCATCTTATTCCATTCCATAATTTTTGCCCCCTTTGACCCATATTCTCTACGGATTTACAAGATTGGTCCCCGTGTTTTACTTTCGTCTTTTATATTAAAGTACAAGTACCGAATCTTTCCTAGCTTTGTATAGCCTTGTACTTATATCCGAGATTGTTATAGATAAGTATCTAATGTAATATAATGTTTTGTTATGCTTCCTTATCTTCTTTAGCGGTAAATGGTATCCTTGGATATAGATGTACATAAAATATATGAAGATAACGCACAACATTCAAGCTTTAAAGTCCAAAAAACAAATACAAAATAGGTGCAGAGCAAACACGGACCTCCAAAACATCAGAGGTGGGATCAGGTGCCATATCATACACATGTACACAGTATTACTCACATTCCATGGCCCATTTAAAGATCTCATTCTCGATGCCTATGACCTCGTTTTGTTCATTTCTGAGACCGGCCAGTCGATGTGTGAGATCAGTGGCTACTTCATCCATATCTGTACAGAAATCTAGGACCTCTTTTATTTTCAGCATTTTCTTGGCAGATGCTGCACGAAGTTTATACCATTCTTCACCATTTCTAATTAAAATTGTGTAAATGAGTTTTTATTTGAGTTTTTTAATTGCCATTTTTAAATAGTATTATTTGAAGTCTGGCTGATAACAAAAAAGATTTGTTTAAGTAAGAAATGGAGTTTTCAGACATATAACTTGAAATTTTGACAAATCAAAGCATAGTTTGAAGGTAAGTTAACCAGCATATTTATATTATGTAATTATTCTAAGGCATCTTTTCTATCATTTAAAACATATTTACGAATTAACAAGTCCCTGTCCCTTCTTTTTCTGGTCGCGGTAGTAAAACCAAGGTTCCATGACCTGCCTCTTTGGGTACTTGCCCTCGCTCCTTATAATTTTATTATATTCTAGAGGATCACTCACAATGACTGTCAACTGACCAGCTATTACCTCCCTGTAAATCGGACCAAACTGCAGCGCCCTCTTTCTGTATGCCTAAATGTTATAATAGAGTTAATTATGAAACATGGGATACTAAAAAATGTGATTAACCAAATGGATAAAAAGGTTCAAATTTTGTGATACCAAGTGAAAAGAAACAATATATATATGATTTTTTTTATATAACCCCGGCCCTTATTATTAAAAAGGCTCTAAAACAAAAACCAAACCTCAAACATTTTGGTGAATCGAAGTCCATCCTTCTTCATGTAATCAAAGAGTGTTCCGACAATGGGTAGCCCCTTCGGTCCGGGGATGCTTTCCAGTGGTTTAACTGATGTGGCCTGAGTGTCTGTTGTTTTCGGCTGGTGGCCATCTGGTGTGGTTTCTGAATTTTGTATATTTTCCTTGGCCTTAAAAGGACACTACGGGAAAAAAACGACCAGGTGAGATTCCCATTAACGCCTTACATTTGTTCATTTATACAAGTACAGCTGTACATTGTACTTCTGTAGTATGAACGAAAAAAGCAACGATTCTATGAGAGATGATTAATTCCTGCATTTATAACTATAATATAAAAGGATACTCCACCTATATTCAGTTGTCATAACTCTTGTTAACTTAAGTCAAAGCAGATTTTATAATAAGTCCCTGTATAGGCGAAATATATCAGATTAAAAGATAAGCCCATATAAAGACAAATTCAAAAATATAACATCACATACAGCTCCGCTGTATCTCTTTAAAGCTCTTTAAACTCAATGGTTTTTTGCACAAAGTAACGTCGCCTTGTTATAATTCGAAATTGTGTAACAAGGCTACAAAATATAACTTAACAACTAATTTATAACTTAATTTTATTTCACTAACTTAAAACATAATTCACACATAATAAAGGGTAGAATTTCAATTTTATTTCAATAACTTAAAACACATTTCACACACAACAATAGGTAGAATTTTAATATTCCTGGATGATATATTTTGATCGTTCGAAAAAAGGTTTTCATGGTTTCTCGTCAAATGCAGCCGTCTTTGAAAGCGTTCTTTTTAAAGCAGTCCTATGCCTCGCCCAGACTCAGAAACAGTGCAGATCATTTGACTTCTATATTTTCTGTAGGCCTACATTAATATGACTCTACAGCGCAAGAAGAAAGCAGAGTTTCTCATCTGTCCGTCTGCTTTCCATGTTAAAAAGCTAGCATTTTTTCCGACTTACTTTCTGATATCTAGCATCATGAAAGATACACCCCAATGCATTGTGTTTCAAAGTTTCAGACTGTAAATATTAAGAATTTTCTTTTCAATTGAACAATTTACTATTTGACAAAATAAATAATGTTTTATAGTCCTATCTTTTGGCATGTGTTTTTAATGCAACTTTGGCATTTTTGCGGCGCTACAAAATGACAAAACCACGACGAGTATGGAAAATATGCAAAGTACTTAGAAAAAATACTCATCTATAAGAAGCAAGTTTGAAAATCTCAACTAAATAGTATCAAAGAAAGCTCGATTAATTTAATCTATTAATATTACCTATGGTAGAATCATAAAGATGTAACATCATACCGTTTATCATTTAAGTCCACTTTAAAAGACCGATTTTTAAAACTTAAGATGATTTAAAAGAATATGAATCTTTGACATCAGATATTAAATCCATATTAGGTTTATTATGTTATTCTACAGATGGATAATGGTTATTCTAATTACAAGAATGTGCCCTTCATTTGTGCGAAAAACTTTGAGGACTTAAGATATGCTCGGAGCTGTATATGACTTTCAGCTTAATAATATCATGCAAAAAAGTATACATACCATACTGGTATGTTATTTTTTTGAACGAGTTTTATGAGTTATAAATTCATGATGACATATTTATTTTTGCAAAGACATGAAAATTTTTTTTTTCAGGGAACCTATCCACAGTGGTCCGGTTAACAATTTAATTCAAAACTGCTGTTGACCGTCAAAAATAACACATTGGAGAGCGATATTATAAATTATCTGTTACTACTGTAGTATAACAGGAGAATGATTAATGTTTGGAAAAATTGTGTTACAGACATATAATATTATATAAAAATAGTTAATACAATATAATCACAATATTTTGATATTTTAAGGAACATCAAACTGAATGTAAAAACTTGCAAAATAATTCATATTTAAGTAGTCTAAATGAAGTTAAATTCATTAACAAAAACTCTTATGTACGTTTTTAATAAACTTTATTCCCTTTTTAAAAAAAAAAAAAAAAAAGACTTGCACTAAATACTGAATCACTCCATGTTTATCATTTTCGGCCGCAGGAGAGGAGCCGTCGATCTATTTATAGTTGTGTTCGAATGTGCACATGGGGAATTGATGTGTAATTTTTTTCATTGCCATGATGAAATAATTCTTTAATGATAACAAACGTAAGTCATGAATTAAATGTTTAAAAATTTGCTTTCTATTTTGTCTTAATGGTTGTTGATTGGTTTCAGTTTGATTTTCATAACCCTAACCCTAACCGTCTCGTTAGATATTTATTAATTTGTGATTTTATAAAAAGTTGTTGCATGAACTGCCACAAAGATGGACGTGACACAACGATTCCTTTTTTGTACTTCACATATATTTTTGATAGAACATCGACATAATCACGTGACAAAAATACATGATTCATGTTACGGCACTTGAAGGTTTTCAAATATATTTCAAAGTCGAATATTTTTTATGATGATACTATCTTATTTTTATATTTTCCATGAATCTATTTACTTTATTTGAGCACACTCAAAATTTATTGTATAACAAATTGCACAGAAAAAAATAACTGAAAGCAATGGAACAGTTTTCAAAATAAATGAACCACGCTACATGAATTTTAATCACTTAAGTTTTTCTTTTTACAAAAATTTTTAGAATTGCTAAAATGATATAGATTTACCGCCGATTTGATGCTTTGCATTAATTTAACTTTTATAAATCCTGTGTCTGTGAAAATATCTTACCGTAAGTGTCGATTCTCCCCGATAAAGCGATACTTCCTCCTGCTTTCTGATTAGTCTGGAAATCAAACATTTTTGCATTTGGAAAGGTCTGGTCAGTATTCGTGTAAAGGTCTTTCCATTTAATTGCATTATCTGTAAAGAAAATAATATTAATTAAGCAATTCAAATGAAACAATTTTGATTTTTCCAAGTAACAATTGAAAATATATTTATAAAAAACATACCTTGTATCCTTAAAACTGCAAGTTTTAGACTTAAAATTTCTTTCAGACAGCAGAAATATGTCTGACAGGGAGTGCTCACTTTATAATTTGTTTAGTAGTCATGTGACCTGTTGGTATTAACGACACTGTATGACTGCGTCATCGATTACTTTATATACATATATTGCATCAAATGATGGCGGAGAGCAGGTGCAAAAAGGTTAAGAAGGATTGATGTTTAGTGGAAAAGAACATTCCTCCGAAAAATAATCTTATTGATTCAATATTAGAATGGTATCTGAGGAAAAACCTTAATTAACTCCAAATATGCGCAAAAGTAATCAAAAGCGAAGGAATCTTTAATAAAGTGTCCATCACTACTTTATGAATTCGATCAACGAAATTTGATCCTGATATTTAAAAAAAAAGTCTTAAACTTTTTTGTCAAGCACATTTATAGTTTCTAAACGCATAGCTTAACTAAAATGATAAACTAAAGGTACTGTGAGCAATGAGATCACCAAATGATAACCCCGCCTCCCATATGAATATAATTGCAGTGTCCATGTTTTGCTATGGGAAACCCAAAATATGTGTCGGATTAAAAAGTAAAATAGGAGGTGCACAATGGCAATATCTAATAAGGATTCTGTGAAGGTCTCATCAAATTTCATTCAGGGGTATGAGAGGAGTTGCGGATATGAGATGGGTACCCCAAAGCGTAACATACGGACGGACAGACATCCCGATTACTATATATCCCCCCACTTGTCAAGCGGGTGGTATAAAAATGGTGGGTCAATTAGCTTCTTTTGGCGCCACAGTATATTATATATGACCTTTTTGCACTGAGATTTGTGTCTTAATAAAAAAGCACATTTTCGACGCTTTCCCTCAAATGATTTTTATCCATTAAACATGGGGCAAAACAAACAATTAGTCTATTTAAAAAAAAACACCTTTCGAATTATGATTAAGAAAAAGTTTCAAATTGCTTAGCATTATCTATTATTTGACCTTTCTGCACACATAAAATGTGATTTTACTGGCATTAAAAATTTAACAAGCAAGTGGTGGCCTGTGATGTAATTTTTTTTAGATATAACTAAAAAGGTGTTAATTCAATGCTAAAATTGGCTCGATTTTTTCCTGGACTTTCAGAATATATCTCCTGTATTTGTTACAATGTAATGAAAGAATTCGCAAGAAATAGTTAGATAGCTATTTCAGAATCAGTATTAAAAATTTCACTGCAAAAACAGCTCGGTGTGCAACCAGCATGGGGAAATAGGAATCTAAACTTAGCAGTACTATACATATTTCAAAAGGGAAAAATTGTCCAATTTCTTCTTAAATACATTCGGTAACAAAATATATAGTTCCTAAATTGATCCTATTTGAATGGTATTTAATCGCGGTTTTTCTTTGAATATAGTTTAATTTGCACCGTAGAATCCAGATTTAATGTTAGAAGTTAAAAATAATGCAAAAATGTAGAAAAATAGGTCCAGATCAAAATCTGCTCAAAAGCTCAGGATCGAACCTCCTTAAACCATTGGGTCTTTATGGATGATTTCCTTGGACAATTTCCCTAATCCTTCATATGATTATATATAACTGAAATAAATGGGTGAGCTTGTTTAGTTCCTTTGAATTCGGAAACACTAGTAGGTCCCACTTATTGTTATAATATAAGTTAAAATCTGGTGTCAAATGGGGAAAATGGGGAAAAATGCAGATCACTCCCTTCTCTGTAGGACAGCTGCACAAAAAATATTCATAAACAGTTATTCATATTTTCATAATAAAACTTGACAGAAATACCTGTATAAACATTTTGTTTTGAAACTCGATAGATATATATGGGTATAACACAATGGATAACACTGTATTGACTGTAAAAAAAACCCAACAACAATAAAACTAGAGATACTGTGAGCAATGAGCTTACTAAAAGATACCCTCGCCTCCAATATGTATATAATGGCAGTGTCCATGATTTGCCCTTGAAAATCCAAAATATATGTTAGATCAAAAAGTAAAATCGGAGGTGCACAATGGCAATATGTAATAAAGATTCTGTGAAAGTTTCATTAAATTTCCTTCAGTGGTATGAGAGGTGTAGGGAATAAGAGATGAGTAACCCAAAGCGTAACAGACGGACGGACGGACAGACGAAAGGATAGACGGACGTACGGACATACCGATTACTATATACCCTCCCGCTTTTCAAGCTTTATATTTTATAGGCGATTGAAAATTTGACTTAAGTCTAAATTTGTTTCATTATTCTGGGGCCTGGTCTTAGAGAACTGGCTTTATGAATTTTTAGGTGAATAGGTTTAATTGAGTACTTTCAGTGAAGAAAAATAATATGAGCACACTCTCTGATCTAAAAAATAAAACATGTCTTTTAATCATCAGAAACAGTTATATCATGTTTTAGTTGCTTATTTCAGATCAGAGGTTGTGCTCCATATGAAATATCGAAAAATAGCTTTTAAACTTGCCGTTTTTAGACTTTTTCAGAAAATGACGCAATTGACGCATTTCGTGACGTCATAATGACTGGCCAGAAAATCACGTCATTTTTGATAGATACGCCGTCACCAAAGATCTAAGTGATATTCAGTGCATTGTTTACCAAAACTGTGCAGTTTCAGTTTTTCAGAAATTTACAGGGCCAAATAAGGCAAAAGTGAACTTTGTTCTTTAAACATTATATGCAACATAAAATCTAAGAATTTATTAGGCAAGCAAGTTAAGTTTAATTTTTTTCTTGGGGGCAGGGGAAATGTGCATCGTCGCAAGTCAGTGGTGGCGTCTCCATAAATCATGTAGATACACATGTAGCGAACAGTATTCAAGATTTCTCCATGTTGGTTAAACAATACAAAATAGAAGTAGAACAAACACAGACCTCCAAAAAAAAGGGTGGGGTCAGGTGCCATGGAGGAGTAGGCATCCCCTGCCGACCGGTCACACCCGCCGTGAGCTCAATTTTATGATCGGGAAATAAGGGAAAAGTCCGTCGTCGATTCAGTGTATAAAAAAGTTGACTACCATTTAAAATGAAAAACGTCAGTCAGCATTTGACTCAATGATAAATTGTATTTGCTGACAAGGTCATTGTATCGACCATAGAACTTACAAAATGATGACTTTCAACGAAACTGTTGATATTCTTGTTTCATCAACCTATTTGTCAATAATTTACCTCGTTTAAGAAAGTGTACATATGTAAAGCATGCTCTTGCGCATAGAATAAACTGAGAGATAATTTCCGTATGCAGGTGAAGGTATACTGTACACAGGGAAATATCCATCCCTTTCGCCCTCGTCGAAAGTTGGCGAATTATAAACGGTACGAATTTAAAGTAAACAGTATAATATCTTAAACAATTTTTTTTTTGCGAATTTAAAACAGGACAAACTTGTTTTCAATTGTGAAAGAGCGAAAATAACACGGGGTGAAAATAACCCTGTATACAGATTTGCTGCACAAGTATGGGAAGTTGACGATAGAAAAGTTAATCATCACGTTTATCATAGAGCTTTCTTGTTAGATAACCATTAACGTCTTTGTCAAGTAAAATATCAAAATATGAATCAGATGTGTTATATTCTCTTGTATTTTTATTCTCAAGCTCATCCGGATATTTTGTATCGATATAAGAATGGAAATAACTTTATTTTTAATTGACAATACGCCGTCGATATATCTAAATGTCGAGTTGAAGGCGACTAGCCTTCATTTCGCGAACAAGATATTGGACAAATTCTGATTCATATGAGTACAAAAATATGTCTGCTTAAAACAGAACGCAATGGGTACCCATGAAAATTCCAAAAGATTGATGAAAGACATGGTCACCAAAAACCACATAGATATTGTCAATCGGAAACTCAAGCATCTTTTTGATGTCAACTTTAGTGTACTTGTGTATACAATCAGAACGTATGTTGGCAAAAAAATGTTTGACCTGTACGCACTGATCATGTTATTGATCTAATTCTTTTTTTCAGTTCTGGATTATTGAATACAGTTAATGTCGAGTCGGAGGCTACAGCAAGTGTTTTCTTTTTTCTTGAAGATTTTGAATGAATTCTGCTTCATGAAAAACTAAAAAAAGGTCTGCTAATAATGGATAGTGTTTAACGTACTTATAAATCTGACAGATTATTGAAAGATGTGATCTCCAAATACTACAAATACAGCTCAACACACTTTTTAAACTCACATGGTTTTTCGCACAAATTAAGGTCACATTTTTCTTGCAATAAAACTTAAATTATCGAGCTTCAGTACGAGTCATAAGCGTTATATTATTACATATTTCATGTAAAAGGTGCATATTCTCTAAAATCATAATCTTTAGTTTTAAAAGTCGATGTTTTAAAAGGGAATTTGTTTATAAATTGTATGATGTTACATGTGTATGATTCTATCATAGGTATTCACAAGCTAATTAAACGACCTTTCTTTCACACTATTTAGTTGAAATGTTCAAATTGACTTCTAACAGATGAGTAGTTTTCTAAGTACTATGCACATTTTCCATTCTTGTTTTGGTTTTGTCGAAATGTAGCGCCGAAAAAATGACGGAACTGCATAAAGTAATCATGTCAGAGGATGGGATGATAAAGAATTGTTTATCTTTCAAAATAATAAATTGTTACTATTGAAAAGAAAAATCTTTTACATTTATGGTCTGAAACTGGAATTTTGCGTTAGAAGGTATCTTTCAGGATGCTAGATTTCAGAAAGTTAGCCTGAAAAAAATGTAATTTTTTTAACATGAAGCAGTAAAATAGATGAGAAATACTTCTAATATCATCTTGCGCCTTAGCGTCATTTTAATGTACAGAAAATGTAGAAGTTAAATGAACTGCACTGTTTCTCTATTTAGGCAATGCAAAGGTATGCTTTAAAATGAATGGATGAAAAGACAACAGCATTTAACAAGAAACCATGAAAAATCATTTGGGAACTTTCATACTATATCATCCTAGAACATATAAAAATCCTACCAATTCTTATGTGTAAATAATGCTCAATGTTATGTAATAAGATCAAAATTAAGTTATAAATCACTTACAAAATATATCTTCTTGTTACGTGAAACAATTTTACACTATTACAATGTGACTTTAATTTGTGCGAAAAACCATGTGAGTTTAAAAAGTGTGTGGAGCTGTGTATAAAAAATTATATTACGATCAATTGCCGTAATGTACAATCACGCGTCTAGAAATTTGAAGTTTCAATAACTTCCAGAAAAAATTAGATTTTTTTATTATATTTTCGTATGAGATTCTATAGCAAGATATTATTAAGTTATGAAATTATACAGAAAATTTGAGAAAATATTAACATCAAATCTGTGTCTAAGCACCTTTAAGAAGGGAATTCGTATTGACCACCACTAACTTTGTGCTCCACATTAGGTTTATATGAAGGTTTACAGATAATCATTGAAGACCTGTAATGATCTGTGTAAGTTATCTTAGGACTGTTCTCAAAATGTAAATATTGCGAACCATTATCCAAATTATTATGTTTAATATTATTAGCTTTGTATCGAGAACCAGTGGCAAAATTATCAGTGCAAAACACTGGCGTATATTGTAGTCAACGTCCTTTTTGAGGTTACTACTGGGGTCAACTGGACAAACATTCAACAAAAAAAAATTAAAATCGTATATCTGAGTAAAGCATAAAATTAAAGCCATAAAAAGTATGAAAACAAGATTTTATTGACTGCTGTCCAATAGCATACTTGTATAGAACAAAAGTACTGTCTGCATTCGTCAATTACACAGTGCAGATAAACATACTTTATTACAGAAATTTTCTTTTCAATACTTCAATTACAAATGTAGTTTGTTAATAAGAATCAATTATTAAGGTTTGTATTGAAAACGCACTTCAAACTTTAACAAAAAAAATAAAATGACACGGATGCTGCAAAAGAATATTGTCTAATATATGTGTAAAAATACCATAAAATCGTGTCAAAATGTATCTTTTAGAGAATTTCTCAGTTCCTTGGAATAAACGAAAACAGAAGAGGACGATCGGAGTTCATCACCATATTCAACACGGGCTCCACTGTTCCGTGGTTGTACTCAATCTTAAAGTTCTGTATAATCTGTCACATTTTATAAACAAGATACAAGTTATTTCTTTTGAAATGTAAATACAGTTTTGAATTTTGACATAACAAACATGTATTTATGTAATTTTGAATAATATCAATATCTTGCATGTAACAGATGTTCATTTACCAAAGCAATCCAAAACAAAAGAATCCTAAATCAAAATAAAGAAACTGACACCGCATTTATTCTTTAAATGAATTGTCTTCTTTAATTTGCAAATGAAAACTAACATAAAATTATTTCATAATCGTATTTACCTTTGTCAAAACAATGTGCATTTCCTGTTCTGCAAATCGTCGCCCTGTAATGAAAATATTGAAAGAATCATCAGGTTTCAAATGTGTTTCTTTACCATTTATTTACGGAAGAAATTACCTATGCACATTCTGGCACCGTGACCCCAGACAAGGTTGGAGAATCCTTTCAATTCCTTATCCATGTCACTTTCCTTCAACCATCGTTCTGGTTTGAAAGTTTCCGGGTCCGGGTAGAATTTGCTGTCTCGAAACATGCCATACAGATTGGCCTGAACATGGGTCTAGAGGGATATAAAATGAAAATTCGGTTTTAAATATGTTATTAAAATGAAAATAGGGTCTTATCGGATACAAGTAATCAATGTAGAAATATAATAGGTTTAATAGTAAAGTGTTCTATAAGTTAGTCGTTACTAAGGTCTAATGGGTATAAGGTTCTTATAGATAAATCAACGTTATATCTAATAGAAGGAAATAATTAAAAAAATTGCTTTGGGTAACACAAAAGACGCTTTCGGAAAATTAAGAAATGTGTTAATATTACCTACCCCTGCTGGAAGGGAGTAACCTCCGACCTCTAGGTCCTCTTCTAAGTACCTGCTAAGGGTAAAGGTGAGGGGGTATAACCTGTAGAGAAAAATTAAAGGTGAAACGAAGTTCCCTATAGAGCAGATGTAACCTGTAAAGAGAAAACTGAGAGGATAGAAACTGTGGAGAGGTAGGAAGAGATAATATAACCTGTAGAGAGATAACTGAGGGAATAAAAACTGTGGAGAGGTAGGATGAGGGAACATAGCCTGTAGAAAAAAAAATGAGAGAATAAAAACTGTGGAGAGGTAGGATGAGGGAACATAACATGTAGAAAGAAAAATGAGAGAATAAAAACTGTGGAGAGGTAGGATGAGGGAACATAACCTGTGGAGAGAAAACTGACAGAATTAAACGTGTGGAGAGATTGGATGAGAGAAGAAAACATAACCTGTAGAGAAAAATTGATAGATAAAAAACTGTGGAGAGGTAAGAGGAAAGAACATAACCTTTAGAGAGAAAACTGAGATAATAAAACCTGTGGAGAAAAAACTGATAGAATAAAAACTGTGGAGAGGAAGTTGGAGAAAACCTGTGGAATGGTAGAAAGAGAGTATCTTGTTTTGGTTTTAAATCTAAATGAACTCAAAGCAGGTTCTGAGTATCAAATAAGACGGCAATAAGTAGATGATTACATATCTGAATTTATATATATATATATATATATATATATATATATATATATATATATATAAATGCCATTCACATGACCTTTAAAGCACTACTCGGTCAAAGGACTTTGGAATGATGTTAAGAGGAATGGATGTTTGTTGCCATTTTCAGGCTATTTTTGATCTCCTTTAAAAGAAGACCTCCGTCTAAAGACATAAAAATGATCAAATATTAAAACTAAAATGTATTATTTTTTTGCTGAAAGATGGTCGATAGCCTAAGATATCATATCTATATTAAATTATACTAGTATATGAAGGTAAATGTGTTGTCCCTAGCCTCCTTAAAAAAATACAAGTAAATGTAAGCTTAAATATTCAATGAGTTTCATTATAATCTATTTTGGATTTTATGTGTGTGAGTGTAACATGAAGTTAATTAAGTTTGCTAAATTCCCTGTTGCTATACCTAAGCTAATGTCTGTTCGTACCTAAACGTTTCCTTCATGACTGCTTTGACATAATGCAGTTGAGAAAGCTTCTCGGGGGTTATTGCTTCGTTGTTGGGTAAAACTCTTTTTGTTTCTTCGTATAATTTCTCTTGAATGTGTGGGTTTTTGGCCAGACAGTACATCGCCCATAGTGTTCCACTCGTTGTCTATAAAAGAAAAGGCATAAACACGTGTGTTTATATGAATATCTTTAAAATCAATTATTACAATATGTCATCAATAAACTTTTAACGTATTCAGTTTGTTTTCATGAGAGGCATTTGATTTATGGAATGTTTTATTGAGCTATAAAGGATTGCATTATTTCTAAAGTGTGAAATGGACATCTATTGTATTCAGATTGTTTTCATAAGAAGCATTTGACTTAGGAAGGTTTTTATAGAGCAAAAAACTGTTGGATTATTTTAAAAGTGTGAAATGGTGTACATTTTTCCAAAATAAGGTAGGTTGCTATTCGGTGTACAGTGTATGTACCGTTTCAGTGGCACCGACAAGGACGTCAGCGCAGGTGGACAGGGCTTCTTTCTCGGAGAGCGACTCCTGGTTTACCATATACTCTATAAAAGACGACTTTTCACCCTCCTTGCTGGGGTTCTTCTGGACTTCGGCCACTTTCTACAATGATTTTTTTCCCAACTGAACGAAAGGAAATAACATTTGTATCAATTTCTTTATAGAACTTTTTATCATTGACTTTATCTTAGTTTCATTCGAATACCTTGTCTATGTATGATCTGCCAATTCGCATTACGTTGTCGCAGTGATTTTCATATTGTTTCCATGGTTTGGTGGGAATTATCTGGTAAATTGGAGAACTATATAGCAGTATTTGCATATAATGAAACAGGCCTTGTAGGTGCTTTATGAACTCTAGTGCTTGGGTTGGAGGATTTGGTCCAAAACAACCTAATCTGGATTCGAAGAGAAAGGTACCCACAGCTAGAGGTAACAGAAAAGTAGCATCAGTCCTTGTTCATTGTAGAAGATTAGCTAGAAAATTAATTCATCTTTTAAATTTTTTATTAAAAAACTACGTACATTCCATGGCCCATTTAAAGCATTCATTTTCAATGCCGACAACTTCGTTTTGTTGATTTCTGAGATTGGAGAGGTGTGTGATGAAGTCGTCTGCTACTCTGTCCATACTTGTGCAATATTCGAATACTTCCTTCATTTTCATCATCCTTTTCGCAGTGACAGACCGGTACTTGTGCCACTCAGAACTTTGGCTGTTACCGAGCAAACAAAAAGGTATGTGAATGACAGGTTAAAATTCTCAAGTTTATTTATCTTTAAGTTTGACATAAAGTTGCATTATCATGAATGTCTACATAGCTGTTTCTTTCCGCGTTTTGTTTTTTACCTTCCTTAAATCTCTATTCATAGTGAATACATGTTTTCAATCTTACGCGTTTACAAGGCCTTGTCCCATCTTGTTCTTTTCACGGTACACAAACCATGGATCGAGGACACGTCGCTTTGGATACTTGCCCTCTGACCTTATGACCTTTTTGTACTCGAAAGGATCAGTGATAACAACTGTTGTCATATTAGCTATTTGTTCTTTAAAAACGGGTCCATATTGGAGAGATTTTTCTGTAAATACCTGTTTGAAAAGTTCAATATTATATATAATGTATACATATAAGCTGTTACCCAAACAACGGATGTGTGTTTGTTGTTTTATAAGGTTCATATATAAATATGTACATGTACTTAGAGCTTCGAATACGATATACTAGTATGTTACATACCATTGGCGTTGTAAGCAAATTGAAAGTGAGGGGGGGGGGCTAGATTAAAGAGAAAAAAAATTCAAACCTTCAAAAACTTGACAAGAAAAAAAAATGGTCCATTGTCCAAACACGAAAATCCTATTTCATGAGAGGGGGGGGGGGGGGT
>PRKT01000090.1:744148-767726 GCA_003671525.1 Saccostrea glomerata | reverse complement strand
AAAGGGGGGGGGGGGGGTGTTAATATTAAACTTCTTTCAGTTTTTAGTACCAACTTTTTGCCCAAACACTACCACTTACCCTTTTTTAACCTACTCTGCAACGTGCTTTTGAAAGCGGGGTGGGATGGTTGGGCTAAATTTTAAACCTACGCACCAATGTTCAATGCCAATACTCTGTCTATCTTTGCCTATGCACATCATTTCGATTATCATTCATAAGAGTATAAAACAATACAGAATAAGATCTTTTAACCTCAAACAGTTTGTCGAAGCGATATCCATCTTTCTTGGTGTAATCTAACAGTGTGCCTATAATTGGAAGTCCTTTTGGTCCGGGGATTTTCTCGAAAGGTTTGACTTTCGCTGAGGTCTGTATGTTTGGTTCCTGGTTAGATGAGTTGAGGGGTTTTAATCGGTTTATATTCTCTAACACCTTTTGGAACGGTCGCTTTGCAATGAAAATATACAGCACATAAGTTATAATTTTTGGAGAAAACAAATTGAATACTAACAAATAAACACTGTTCGTAGTCTTCTATTACCTATAATCATGAAAACAAAATTTACAAAAAGCATTTACTTTCAGGAAGGATCAAGAGATTAAATGGTTAAGTCTTAAGATTTTTCCTTACTGTGATCGGTGCTATTTCTGTAAATTCGATCGACTGCCGGTTTGAGGCGGATGTTGAAACCACTCGCTTTTGGGCTTGTAAGTTTTTTGTGAAGAAACTGCCGAAAAATGTGCCTTTTGTTGCCATTTTGTCTTAAAGAATCATTTTTATAGCGTGAACAACGTTGCTAAAATTAGATAAATCTTCATTCAAATTTTTTTTTATCCGATGCTTTTTTTACTTTGAACATTCTATGATTTTATAAAAAAAAATTAAGAAAAAAGAATTTAAGATTATATCATAAAAAAAGTTAAATAAATAACTACATGTAATTGAAATAACTACTTAGTCTAGTAGTTATTAAAACTAACCAAATATTTTAATTGTATCAGTAATTCATGTTTTATCAATAAACCTTACCTGATTTTTTGTTTGTTTGTAGATTCCTGAAATTTTGGTATTTTTAAATCGAAATATTTATGAAAAAAAATAATTAAAAACCTTTCAGAACACTTGATGGTACCGGCTAGCACACAGCATTCTGAAGTTAATGGCTTTTATATCTACTTAGCTGTCACGTGACATCATCGATGTTTTTCCATTTCGACCATTGATCATCAATATAACGCCTACACCAGGTTAGGTTCTTCTAACATTCGTTGTCCTCTCGAACGTAACCCAATCATAAGCATGAAGCATGGTGTGTTATTTGTATTTTGTGCAGAGTGTACAATGTAATAGACTTAATTTGTTATATCAAATATTTTTTTGATAAGTACATATATAGAACGACTCAAAATCGCATAGAAAGTAGGTGTTTAGTGTGAATCTTACTTAGCTACGGTACAATTATTTTGACCTTTTTGCACTAAAATTACAACTCTTTTATTGATTACTCTAACCTTTTCATATTTAATCAGATGTAACAATGGCAATAAATATAAACTAATTTTACGTAAAATAGTTTGAACAATATTTATCACGTATTGCATTGAAATATCGGTCAAAACGAGCGATTTTCACTGCGTAAAATTTATCTTGACTTCATCTCTCGACAAATTTTATCTAGGGAAGGTGAACAATTTCTTCTTAAAATATAAACTGAGAACCATATATAATATTCCTAGCATATCATAACAGAAAATATTCTACGAGTAAAGTATAACACAAGACAGTAAACATAAGAACCCATGGTTTAATAAAGATTGTAGAACTGCTAGGAAAAAAGATATCATTTGTAGAAAAAAGAATGCACAATAGACAAAAATAAGCAGAACATGAACTAGATCTTTCTCTGGAGTAGAGAATACTAAAGGACCATGGATAAATGCATACAAAAATATAGAAATGATCAGATAAACTAAAAATATTACGCTCAACGAACTAGAGAGATTATTGAAAAATTTTAAATGCTTCTAATAAAGAAAAAAACGTGTAGATAATATATTTGATATTTTCAAATTTCTGAAAGATGTCAAGATGCTGTTAAAAAAATGGAAAATCCCCGGGATTTCACAGTATTCTGAATGAACATATTTCATCAACATTATCTATATTTATGCCAGTTTATTTATTTATTTTTTAACATGATATATGAAAGTGGACTTGTCCCTTGAAGAGGGGTTAATTGGTCTGATTTAGCCAATATATAAAAACAAAGGCGATTCCACACAGCCTGATGATTATCGCCCTATTATACTCACTAAGCTGCCTGGGAAAGGTATTCACATGTTTTATAAATAACAGGTTGGAAGATAGTGAATATGTTGAAATATATAGAATTAATACATGTTTAAAAATGAAGTAAGTACTGAATTGATAAGACGTAATCGATATAGATAATAAAGCATAAGGAGATAACGAATATTATTTAGGCTCAAATGTCCATAAAAACAATACAAAATAGGAGCAGAGCAAATACGAACCTCCAAAACATCAGGGGTGGGATCAGGTGACATGGAGGAGTAAGCATCCCATGCCGACAAGCCACATCAGCCGTGTGCTCCTGTCATGATCGGGAAATAACGAAACATTTTCGTTGTCGTAAATTCAGTGTGTAAACAATGGACTTACAATAAGTATGAAGAACGTCAGCCAGGATTTGATTCAATGATAAATTGTATTTGCTGACAAGGTCATTGTTTCGGCCATTGAACTCACGAAATGATGACTTTCAACGAGTTGCTGATATTCTTGCTTCATCAACTTGTTTGTCAGTAATTTTCCCGTTTAAGAATTTGTACATACGTACAGGTTATGGAGGTATATTGCTGCATACTCGTAAGTAAGGGAAGTTGACGATATAAAAGTTAAAGTCTTCACGTTTATCACAGAGCTTGGTTGTTAGAGTAACATTAACGTCTTTTCAAGTAAAATATCCAAATATGAAACAAATGTGTCAAATATCCAAATATGAAACAAATGTGTCAGACTCTGTGGTATCTTTTATCTCAAGCTCAGCAGTATATATCGTTTCGATATATAAGAATGGAAATTGGCTTTACGTCATCGATGTATTTAAATGTCGAGTTGAAGGCCAAGGCAAGTGTTTTCTTCATTTCACTTATAAGTTCTGCTTCATATGAATACAAAAATGTATCTGCTAATAACGCGATTGGTACTCATGGTTATTCCAATACTCTGTAGATTGTTGGAAGCAAGGTAAGTAAATTTACGAGTTACATTTTATTTTAAAAGCAACTGTCAATAATATCAAAAAGCCTTGACTTTAAATTATCTTGGGAAATGATTGTATATAAAGTTGAACAGTTTTTGATTTTGGTAAAATCTTGTGATTTCATATGTTCCCAAAGTTCAAATTGTCCAAACGTTCCTTCGAATTTTTAAGCATCCACATCTGATTTATATACCACTTCTCGAATATATTGTTGCACAGTTATATTTCTCCTCCGCCGACCAGTCAAGTTTTGTAAATTTTTGGTTAGGGCCACTTCCTCACTAATTAGTGCGGCTTCTACGGTGGTTCGTTTAAAGTGTACTATGAAAGCGTTCAACGTACGTGTTGGTAAGAAGATTACAACCAAATGATCAGCCTGAGGTTTATATTAACAGTAGATATGCCATCATATGGTGTTGTCATATTGGAAGTCGTATTCTATACTTTTGACGTACACGTTGTGAATGTGATGTTTTGTTTTTGGTGAAATTAAATCTAGAAAGTGTAAGAAAAATCTTTAAAATCTTACTTAAAAGTCTGAGTAAAGCATGAAGTCATAAAAAGTATGAAAACAAGATTTTATTGCCTACTGTCAAATCACATATCTGATATTCGACAATTAAACACTGCATTTAAACATGATGCATTTTCTAAAGTTTCGATTATTTTGTTAATTAAAATAAATAAGAAACTTCTTTCTCGTTTATAAGCATAGAGCATTTGTAAAGCTTTTAATTAACATTGAAATTGTACTTCGAACTCTAAAGAACAATATGAAATATCACAGATGATGCACAGTGGTGATGCTATCTGAAATATGAAATACACGATAAAATCGTGTCAAAATGTATCTTGTAAGAGAATTTCTCAGTTCCTTGGAATAAACGAAAACAGAAGAGGTCGATCGGAGTTCATCACTATATTCATCACGGGCTCCACTGTTCCGTGGTTGTACTCAATCTTGAAATTCTGTTTAATCTGTTACATTTTATAAACAAGAAATAAGTTATTTCTTCTATAATGAAAATACAGTATTGAGTTTTGACATTACAAATTCCTTGAATTAATGTAATTTTTAATAATATTAATATTTATAATAAAACAGCTGTTTATTTCGAATCCAAAACAAATTAATTCCACCTTAAAATAAAGAAACAGACACTGCATTTATTTTTAAAATTTGCGGATGAAAGCTTACATAAAATTATTTTTTGATCGTATATACCTTTGTCAAAACAATGTGCATTTCCTGTTCTGCGAATCTTCGCCCTGTAATTAAACAATTGAAAGAATAATGTTTCACTTTGAGTTTCTTTTAACAATTCTTATTTAGCAGAAAAAGCCCCCCCCCCTTACAAACCTATGCACATTCCGGCACCGTGGGCCCAGACAAGGTTCGAGAATCCTTTCAATTCCTTATCCATGTCACTTTCCTTCAACCATCGTTCTGATTTGAAAGTTTCTGGGTCCGGATAGAATTTGCTGTCTCGAAACATGCCATACAGATACAGATACAGAGGGATATAAAATAAAAATTCGGTTTCAAATATTACAAAGGTTTAACATTATAGTGATCTATAGATAAGTCTTTATTAAGGTCTAATGTGTAAACTGGTCCTATAGGTTTATCAATGTTATAGCTAAAAGATGAAATACAATTTAATAAAAAAAAATCGATTTAGGTAAAACAAAACACGCTTTGGGAAAATTTAGAATGGTGTTAATATTCCCTACCCCTGCTGGAAGGGAGTAACCTCCGACCTCTAAGTCCTCTTCTAAGTACCTGCTAAGGGTAAAGATGAGGAGATATAACCTGTAGAGAAAAATTAAAGGTGAAACGAAGTTACCCAAAGAGAGGATTTATCCTGTAGAAGAAATACTGAGAGAATTAATAAAACCTGTGGAGACGTAGGAGGAGATAACGTAACTTGTCGAAAAAAAACCCAGCGTAACCTGTAGAGAGAAAACTGAGAAAACATAACCTGTAAAGAGAAAACTGAGAGAATAAAAACTGTGAGAGGTAGGAGGAGATTACGTAACCTGTTACAAAAAACTGAGAGAATAAAAACTGTGGATAGAAAAGTCTATGAAAGAACTTAACCTGTGGAGAGCAAACTGAATGAATAAAACTGCATAATGTAAGAGGACATACTGTAAACGTATTGCATTTGGCTGTGTATTCTTTTTAGCGGCTTTGGCGGAACTCCGAAACCGCTAAATCAAGTACAATCTAATTGTCTTGCACATATACACATAATTAAGAAAATGAAGAAATGCGCTAAATCAAATTTCCGCCAACTTATTGAAAATCAATTTCCGCCAAATATCGTACACGATAAATATATTACATTTACAGTTACCTGTTGAGAGAAAAATGAGAATAAACCTTTGGAGAGATAGGATGTGATAATAAAACCTTTAGAAAGAAAACTGAGAGAAAAAAACCTGTAAAGAAAAAACTGAGAGTACATAGCCTGTCGAGAGAAAAACTGAGAGAACATAACCTGTGGAGGAAAAACAGAGAATAAAACCTATGAATAGAAAACTGAGAGATAAAACCTGTGGAGTGAAAACTGAGAGAATAATACTATGGAGAGAAAACTGAGAGAAAAAAACCTTTGGAGTGAAAACAGAGAGAACATAACCTATGTGGAGAGAAAACTGTGAGAACATAACCTATGTGGAGAGAAAACTGTGAGAATAAAACCTTTGAGGAGAGAAAACTGAGAGAATAAAACCTTTGAGGAGAGAAAACTGCATGATAGAATAAAACCTGTGGAGAGAAAACTGAGAGAACATAACATGTTAAGAAAAACTGAGAGAACATAACCTATGTGGAGAGAAAACTGAGAGAACATAACCTATGTGGAGAGAAAACTGAGAGAACATAACCTGTGGAGAGAAAACTACATGAGAGAACTTAACCTGTGGAGAGCAAACTGAGAGAATGAAAACCTGTGGATCCAGATAGAAAACTGAATGAGAGAAGTTAACCTGTGGAGAGCAAACTGAGAGAATTAAACGTGTGGAGAGAAAACTGAGAGAATTAAACGTGTGGAGAGAAAACTGAGAGAATTAGACGTGTGGAGAGAAAACTGATAGAATTAAACGTGTGGAGAGAAAACTGCATGAGAGAACTTAACCTGTAGAGAGAAAACTGAGAGAACATAACCTGTTAAGAAAAACTGAGAGAATAATACTATGGAAAGAAAACTGAGAGAATAATACTATGGAGAGAAAACTGAGAGAATAATACTATGGAGAGAAAACTGAGAGAAAAAAACCTTTAGAGAGAAAACTGAGAGATTAAAACTGTAGAGAGAAAACTGAGAGAATAAAACTGTAGAGAGAAAACTGAGAGAAAGATAGAAGAAAACAGCCATATGTAGATGATATAATATATCTGAAAATTTAAAAAAGTAATTATTTAAAAAAAAAATCATTCTGACGTTAAGGAGGATCTCTTAACCTATGAAGCATACTGTAAATTCCTTAATATAAGCGTGGAATTAATTATCACGTAATTTTGCGAAGAAGCACCGCGGAATAAAATTACCCACCTTTATTTTTGTGGTACTGAAATCAATGTAAATCTCTTGACCAACCGTCCATTCGCGAATTATTATTCTCGCGATTTAACGATGAAGAGCACATTCGCGATAATAAGTACTTGCGAAAAAATAAGGAATTTACAGTAATTGATTTTTGTTGCATGCATTTGTTTATAAAAATAGGCTCAATATCCGATATTCTCTCTTAAAATAAGGGTCCAAATTATTTCACTTTATTTTTTGGAAATATTTTAAATATTTTATTTTTTTTTAATTAAAACTCTCCATTCTATTTAAAAAAAAAAGCCTGGTACTTTAAATTTCTTTTAAAAGTTTTATGTTTTAAATTTTGAAATTATAACCAGAATAGTTTGATCTCCTTTAGAAGAAGATGTACAAAAATGATCTAATTTTAAAACTTTAAAACTGAAATGTATCAAATTTTCCTTTGCCAAAATAATCTATATTTTGGATTGTATGTGCTTGAGTATAACATCAAGTTAATCGAGTTTGCTAAATTCCTGTTGCTGTATATAATCCGATGCCTGATCGTACCTTAACGTTTCCTTAATGACTGCTTTGACGTAATGCAGTTGAGAAAGCTTCTCGGGGGTTATTGCTTCGTTGTTGGGTAAAACTCTTTTTGTTTCTCCGTATAATTTCTCCTGGATGTGTGAGTTTTTGGCTAGACAGTACATCGCCCAGAGAGTACCACTCGATGTCTACAAAAGAAAAGGAATATACACATGATTATTTATTAAAAACAAGAGCAAAAAAAAGTTTTCTTTATTTTAAAAGTGTGAAATGATGTACAATTATTCAAAAAGTGTTGTATGTACCGTTTCTGTGGCGCCGACAAGGACATCAGCGCAGGTGGACAAGGCCTCTCCTTCTGACAGCGACTCTTGGTTTATCATAAACTCTATAAAAGACGACTTCTTACCCTCCTTGGTGGGGTTCTTTTGGATTTCGCCCACTTTCTAAAATGATTTTTTTTCAACTGAACAAAATTAAAGGAAATAACATTGGTATCAATTCTTTTATAGAACTTTTTATCTTTGACTTTACCTTAGTTTCGTTCTAATACCTTGTCTATGTATGATCTGCCAATTCGCATTACGTGGTCGCAGTGATTTTCATATTGTTTCCATGGTTAGGTGGGAATTATCTGGTAAGTTGGAGAACTATATAGCAGTATTTGCATATAATGAAACAGGCCTTGTAGGTGCTTTATGAACTCTAGTGCTTGGGTTGGAGGATTTGGTCCAAAACAACCTAATCTGGATTCGAAGAGAAAGGTACCCATAGCTACAGAGGTAACACAAAAGTAGCATATTATGTCCTTGTTCATTGTAGAAGATTAGCTAGAAAATTAATTCATCTTTTTTTTTAATAAAAAAAAAAACATTTAAAATGAAGTACGTACATTCCATGGCCCATTTAAAGCATTCATTTTCAATGCCGACAACTTCGTTTTGTTGATTTCTGAGATTGGAGAGGTGTGTGATGAAGTCGTCTGCTACCCTGTCCATACTTGTGCAATATTCTAACACTTCCTTCCTTTTATCATCCTCTTGGCAGTGACAGTCCGGTACTTTTGCCATTCAGAACCTTGGCTGTTACCAAGCAAACAAAAAGGTATGTGAATGACAAGTTAAAAACTCTCAAGTTTATTTACCTATCCGTAGATTTTTCAAAGTTTGACATGAACTTGCATTACTATAATTGTCTAAATATATACATGTAGTTATACCTTTCTAAGATCTTTATAAATAGTGAATATTAATTTATTATCTTACGCGTTAACAAGTCCTTGTCCTATCTTGTTCTTTTCACGATACACGAACCATGGGTCAAGGAGATGTCGCTTTGGATGCTTGCCCTCTGCCATTATGACCTTTTTGTACTCGAGAGGATCAGTGATAATAACCGTTGTCTCATTAGCTATTTGTTCTTTAAAAACGGGTCCATATTGGAGAGATTTTTCTGTAAATACCTGTTTGAAAAGTTCAATACCATAAAGAGGATATAAACTGTATACATGTAGGCTGTAACCAAAACAAAGGATGTGTATTGCAATAATGTAGCCCTCTCCAATTTTTTAATCTGATGGTTTCTGGAGAGGGCTACAATTCCACAGCATCTCCGTAATGGTGCAAATAATTTTAGATAGGGGCGACTGCAGGCAAAATAGATTGTTTTTACATTCATCTTACTTCTAATAAGACGAAATCATTATTCACTGTCAACAACAAAGCCCGTTAAATGCGAAAAACTTGTAAAATAACCCTGCGTGTTTACCAATCTCTCCACTCAGCAGCCATGACAGTACAAGCATAACGTTCTGAGATTTAATAAAGCAAATGTCGGTGTTTATAAATGATCGTGCTGAATTGTATCACAATAACATTGATAAATAAAACCATTTCTAGTGTTATTTTTACGCAAACATCGATATTTATGTTTAAAATAAGGGAATTCCTAAAAGATCCGCTTCTCTAGAGCTGTCATGTTGTAAATTTTGAATTTACCAGGTGGCAGTAAATACAAAATTTAAGTTGTCATGTAAATTTTGTTTATACTGCCACACGGTAAATTAAAAATTTACAACATGACAGAGCCTAAATTCTCATTGGCTGTCCCAAAATACAATCTATCAATACTGGCGGGTTTAAGGGGGGGGGGGGTATGTGACTAATATTTAGTATGCCATATTTTGGTACAAAACTAACCAAACCACTATTATTCTGCCTGGTTTTACTCTTAAAATACACAAAAATCCAGGAGCTTCCGGGGGTTGCGCCCCCTGGGCCCCCACCATTCAAAGTATGATATGACTAGTATTAAACACGTCGAACTTTGGTACATCACTAACCAATATCACTATATTAGTAAGTAATAAGTAAGTAAATCGTTTTTTATAGTGGTATGTGTTACAGTACAATGAGAAATGAAAAACATTCAATACAATTGTTATTCAAACATCAGGACGTATATGCCAATTTTAACAAAAATAATTGAAAAATATGCACTATTATTGTGCCTGGTTTTACTCTAAAATACACGAAAACCCAGGAGCTTCCGGGGGCTTCGCCCCCCCTAACCACATATCCTGTATCCGCCCCTGATCAAGGTCAGTATATAATCATGGCGGATAAATTCAAGTTGTGATGTTGACATACTCGAAAAATAACCGATATATGGATCGTTCTATATATCTTTTGGATTAGTATATGTCTTGGATAACTACATTTTTGGAGTCCAGGTAAGAAATATTTAAAAAATAGCCATTTGCATGCTGACAATTTGAACCGAAATCCGCGCGGGAGCGAATCACTCACGCAGCTGCACCATTACGGAGATCCTAAGGAGCTGTAGCCCTCCCCGAATTATGGTTCAAACGGTACCTGGTGAAAACGGCACTTGGAATATGCAAAACGGCACTTGGTCAAAACGGCACTTAGTGAAAACGGTACTTGGTCAAAACGGCAGGTGCCGTTTTGATCCCCCCCCCCCCCCCCCCCCCCAAAAAAAGGAGTGGGCTACATTATTGCAACAAAATACCATTGTGCATCTCCTACTTTGATACTTTTTTATCTGACACTTATTTCGCGTCTCCCGGAGCAAAAAATGAACTATGGTATTATAATCATATGGGAGGCGGGGTACATGTATCATTATGTGAGCTCAGTGCTCACAGTACCTCTAGTTTCTTCTGCAATGGTGTATAGTACAATTAATAAGAAGTCGATAATAGTTCATATCAATTTGTAATTTTTATTATTATACCATCATTGAAGTAGAAGATTTCTATTTTCAGCAGAGCATGCATTGGCAGCTCAGTGATTCAGGCATTGATTTTTCCACCGCTCAAAGAGAGAAAAACACAACTTATAAGTTCCCAGCTGCAAACGTGAAAAAATTTTTTTTTTTGGAAAGCCTGACAAAATCGCATTTTGTCGCTGAGAAGTGCTAGAAGAAGAAAATCTTTGTACAATTCTATAACACTGCGATTAATTCTTGATTTTAATCTGATCTTACGGAGTATTCCATATTCTTTTTTTAGTTATGATACAGAGGAATATTTGCAATGAATGGTACCTGCTGTCAACATCCTGTTATCAAGCTGGGTTTTCTCGCTCATCATTGGCCTTGACCTTATCCTATAACGTTAGTTACGTTACCAGAACAAATTAAAATTGAATATATTAGGCCTAATCTTTTTGTTTTTATTTTAAATGTTTATATTTTTTATTGTGCAGTAAATTAAAATAAACGTTAATTAAGATTTCATTTCACTCAAATACTGAATTACATTTTGCAGTTAAAGTTTGAAGAGTTATCCACAGAGATCGAGTTGTTTTAATTAACAGAAGTTAATTAGCAAACGTGTTGGTATTAGAATTTTCAGTCGTTTACTTATAGACTCTTTATTCGTAAAAACAAACAACAAATAGCCTAGCTGAGGATTTTTAAATATGCAGGGGTGAAATGAAGGTGGAGAGATCCGCTATCCAGATGAGCGTCGATTCCCATGGGCATTTGTATTTATAAGCAACCAAACGGAAGTGGAGTTAGAGTGATGTAAACAACGGAACTTCCGAAACTGACCATTATCACCATTAAAAGTTTTGCACGTATGTCAAGCTTATTGCTGAAGTAAAGGAGGTAAGAACTTTCAATTTGTTTGTAAAATCAAGTTCAAAAAGAGGGTTTTTAATGACCACAAAATAAACACTGAACATTAAACGATATTTTGGAAATTTCTCGTCCTCGTCCTGCAAAGCACTAGGCCCTATACGAGATAAATGCAACTAATAGTAATAAGCCCAAAGGTCTATATTATATAAATTGATACTTATAACAGGGTTAAAATGCTCATATCATTGCAAATGATCTATTACTACAGCTCATTTGCAATGATGCATGTGCGTCGGTCCATTGCACATAGCGTAAGAGTCCCAACTGTAGTTTTGCAACTTATACACTATTAAACTAAAAAAAAATGAAAAAAATTGAAATCTACTGTAGGTATTGATTAATTTGTTATCATTTCAGGTAGTCTTTATATTTTATTAATCATAAATTAAAGCAAGGAACAAATAATTGAACTCCTTTTTTTAAAGTAGTTGATCCCCCCTCTTTTTAGCTCACCTGATCTGAAAGCTCAAGTGAGCTTTTCTAATTTTATTTTGTCTGGTGTCCGTCTGTAAACTTTTCATATTTCTGACTTCTTCTCTAGAACCACTAGGCCAATTTCAACCAAACTTGCCACAAAGCATCCTTGGGTGAAGGGGATTCAAATTTTGGTCAAATACAAAGCCACACCCCTTTTAAAGTGAAGATAATTAAGAAATAGTGAAATTTTGGTGGCATGTTTTATAATCTTCTTCTTAAGAACCACTTGGTCTTTAAAGATGAAACTAATGTGGAAGCATCCTCAGGTATGGTGTATATTAAAGTTTGTTCAAATCATGACCCCTGGGGGTAGGGTATGTGGGGCCACAGTGGAAGATCAAAATTTTACATAGGAGTATATAGGGAAATCTTTAAAAATCTTCTTCTCAAATACTGGTAGTGAAATTTTGGTGGCATGTTTTATAATCTTCTTCTTAAGAACCACTTGGTCTTTAAAGATGAAACTAATGTGGAAGCATCCTCAGGTATGGTGTATATTAAAGTTTGTTCAAATCATGACCCCTGGGGGTAGGGTATGTGGGGCCACAGTGGAAGATCAAAATTTTACATAGGAGTATATAGGGAAATCTTTAAAAATCTTCTTCTCAAATACTGGAAAGCCATGATTAGTGATATTTATATGGAATCATTCTCAGGTAGTGTAGATTCAAGTTTGTTTAAAGATGATCAAAGTTTAAGTTTGTTACAGTTAATGCATGGCTGTACTAAATGTTGAAAAGGTAATGAAAATTTAGTTCAATTTAAATTACGTAGATCCTTTAAAAAAAGAGGCTTAATAATCATGATAATACTATTTATTATTTTTTTCAAAGTATTTAAAAAAACAATTTTCCCGTATATACAAAAGGTTGACAATGTCAATTTGAGATGAGAACATGTGCAGAATTCCGTCTTCTATTATCGTTCACTTGTACAAAGTGAAATATTAGTTTAGATTAAATCATGCCTCAGTGCTTTTAAAGCTTTCAACCAAAAGTTCAAATTTTAGAACAAAATTGAGAACATCGTGATGTGTTAATAATAGAGTTTATGTTTCATTGAGTTTACCTTCTTAGACAGGTATTTATTGTGTTAACACCCACTTTTCTTTTAGCGTGTAATTTGTAAAAATCTGAGCATTTTTTCAAAGCAGTTGATGCTTGAAGTGACCAGATATAGATTTTGACTTATAATTTCAGATATGGTTCAGTGAAGTGATTGATTGCCATAAATACATTGACCTGCATCAACGACTTTAAAGTACAGGTAGATTAGTCAATACTACTGGACGAGCTGGGATGACCTATATTGAACTGTAAGTTTAAAAACATTGCCTTAATGTAAATTAAACTTTTTACCAAGTCATTAGATTATAATGTTCAGTTTCAATGTTCAATTGTTGGTCTAAATAGTATATATCTCAATTCCAGCAAACATGTAATATAAAATAATTAAAAATTATTAGATGCTTACAGAGAATGGCTCTTAAACATTAAAGCTCTCATTTAATTTTTCTGGTACACATAATCATGGATTTTTCTTAAAAAGTTAATTTTAAAGCTATTTTGTATCCTTGTTGTGCTTTTGTGCGAGAGCAAATAAAGTAATTAAGTATCAACAAAAAAAGGATGTGATTGATGTCTTTATTATTGCTTAAAAACCTGAGGTTCCATTAAATCTTGGTGATCAATATAGATCAATCAAAACTATGTTTATATATTTGAAAAATAAGGGAGAAAAAAAGGAAAATTTAATTTGTTTCCATGGTAACATTTAGAATAGCCTTTTTTCCCATGGACTTTCAGTATTAATGTAAAAATTGAATGCCTATAAAACAGCATTATTCAGCAATGATAAAGAGTGCTATTTTGCCACCAAAATTGTGCTGTTCAATTTTGAAATTCCAAAAAATTTCACAATAAAATAATCTCATTGCCATCGAAACCATTTCATCCATGTCATCCCAGATTTTCCCAAAATTATTTCCATGATTTAATTCTGGAAGAAAATCATAATGGTATAAAGCATTTGGAGAAAATCTGCGATCAAGTGTGCCACACCCCTTATATAAAAGTGCAAATCCTTACAGAGGATGGATTTTAGAATTTCTGTATAGGTGTTTTCATGTCCGATATAACACTTCAGGAGAAACTGGTTTGTCGGCGTGATTTTAAATGGAGTTTACCTGTATTAGTTTGACCCTTCATTGATGAATAACTTGAACTTTCAATGTAAATAAAGAAAAAATGTTAGCTATTTTTGGCCAACCTTTAAACAAAAAATGGTCCATGTGATAGAGTGAAAAAATAATTTAAAGAATCAATATTTATAAGTAATCTGAAGAAATTTAAATGTATATATATATTATATTAACTGTGTATTATAACAAACTCAGCTAAGTTCACAACTGTTACAAAGATATTTTAGTTGAAAGTATGTTTCATTTAGTATAATCAGATACACTGATAGTAACATTGTACGAGTCTGATAGAATATAATTACAGAATTTTATATTTCCTAGTCTATATATAATTATATAGACTGAATTACTGGCTTTTACATGCATGCATACGTACGTCAGACAGAGAATTAGTGATATTAGCGATTTTGTTTTTCCTTTATATATGAAATGCTTTTTGTAGATTTGAGGAATTCTGAGTATCTTGACGTGATGTTAACAATGTGGACATTTATCTCTCTGTGTTTCTTGTTCTTTGGACAGTTTGTTCAGTCACATGCTGTAAGTATATACATGAATTTGTATACTTATTGTGGAAAACTCAACATTTACAATTAGAAACTAATTTGAAGTAAGTTAAAGTTAGTTTCTGTGCAAATAAGGTTATAAAAATGCATCTATTTTGACTTAAAGCTAAATCACTTAATTGTAAACCAGTACTCACATTTTGATACATGCTTTGTAGAGTATGCCCAGGATATGATTAGCCAATTAATACATACATGTTTTTTGATTTCATATTAGAATGCCATTATTCTATACTTAATTGCTTAATACTTTAATTGACTTAAAAAGTTAAAAACCAACATCAACAAAATAGCTTCAGCATGGACTATGTGATGAACAAGCTAAGCATTAGCCTCATGAATAAAGTTTTTATTTGAAACCCTTTCCTTTATTTTTTGTGTAGGCTGGACAGTTTTCCCAAGATCCCGAGTGCGGAAAGACCCGTGGTTGCTATAGCGACTGTGCCAGTGGGTGTACCTATGAGGTGACCTGGAAGGACATGGGAAACTCTGTAGCCTTCACTATGAAATTTGACCTTGGAAGTGACACATCCAGGTGGACTGCCATTGGACTGTCCCAGGATGTGAAAATGGTGAGGTTAATTCTATCTGCTAGGAACTGGTTAGGGGGAAATATATATAGGACTCTGTATCAAAATAAAGGTGCCCTATAAAGGTTAGCATGCTCTCTATGTTGTTTTTTCAGAAGTATATCAATTTAACATGGTCATTAGGGATGGGTATCGCCAAAAATTTCGTATCGCGATATATCACGATTTTTTCCCACAATATCACGATAATATCGTGATATTTTTAAAAGCAGTTTTTATAATGATTTTATATGAAAAGTCATTATTTTTCTATAAAATATGCTAGAAAAACAGAATTTTACTTTCTTGAAATTTTTATTTATATAAAATCAATTATGTTTGGACGGTAAAATGCCGTTCGTTTCACTTTTTACAACATTTTCTATACTTTCTATAATTGTAATTTGAAAGATTGAACAAATAAATGAATAATTTCTGGACTTTATAATATATACCTAAAAACCGGTATTTAGGTCTCCGTATCACGATACGTATCACGCAACAAAAAATCGCGATATACCGGTATACCGATAAAATCGCACATCCCTAATGGTCATAAGTAGAGTTCATATGATGACTTAACTTGATTATTTTTATGAAATCACTGTTAAGTTTGTTGTGCATTTAAGGGCAATATCAACAGTTGAAAGCATTGGATAATTTGCGACATTTCCAGCTGTTGATATTAATGTCTCCCAACAATCTATACTGAGTAATATCTTAGATTTACAGGGGGAAAAAAAGAAAAACTGTGAATATCTTGAAATACAGTTGATTATGGGAGAAAGATGTTTATCCATTTGAAGTCAATTAATTGTTTAAAAATTACAGTGTATCATATAAACCTACCTGAACTCTTTATAGTCTGAATATTTTGTGGATTTCTATATGCCATTATATTTTGTTATTTAGGGCAGTGATGAAGTGGTAGAGTGTCATAAAGAGCTTGCAGGTGCTGTCAAAATGTACAGATCTCAGAATACAGGAAAACGTCCACCAACCCTTCTAGTGAGTCTTGTTACACTCACAGTTTTCTGTTGTCTTGCTGTTCTTCAATATTTAGTGTGTTGGACAGTAGATAATTAAAGACAACTACCAAATGCCAAGTATTTACTACAAATATAGCTTATTGTTTACTATTTTGTATCTGTAGCCGGGGACTGATTTACAGCCGACCCAGGGGTCAGTGGACGGAAGTGTCCTCTCGTGTGGATTTAATTTACTGAAGTCAGCATCACTCAATCTTGATGTCGATTACTATCTTTTCTTTGCCAACGGAGCCCTATCAGGAACTGGTACAGTAAATTAAATATATCATTTCTGCTGTGTTGTGCATATCATGTTCAGTTTTAATAATACTTTTCCTTTCAACACTAATTTATAAGATTTACAGAAGCTGGCAAATGCCATGTAATAAAAAAATTATTTGCAGCTGCCACATAATTTTCTTGCAGTTACCAAACAAATAGATCTGTTGTATATTAATAAATAATTTAATTTTGTTTATATTCTCATCTCTCATTGGTTGATTTCCAAAAAGGAATGCAAAATATTTTGTATAATCTGGTTAGGTATGGGGACACACCCCCTTGACGACCAACTTATAATCACCTTATCCATGCAAATCCCCTCATTTCCAGTCCTCAGAATCCATGCAAAAATTCAAGATTTAATAAATGTATCTTTAAGTTCAAACACTTACTAGATCTTACCTCATGTAAACACAATTCATGGCTGCTACATATAGATCTATGAATCAGTTATTACCTCCCCTCACTTCACATGACTTCCGTTACTACGGTTGTATTATTGCGCGGTAAATTTGAACTCATAAAGAGCAACACAATTTTACATCCAAAGTTGTTTAATTATTTTAAAATTAAATTATAAGGAATGACTTTAATTCTTGGCCAAATTATCGAGTATAATCTGGTTTGGGCCAGTTTACGCTTTTTTAAAATCCGCTTCGCGGATTATAAAGCGTAAACTGACCCAAACCAGATTATACTCGATAATTTGGCCAAGAATTAGAGTCATTCCTTAACTAACAGCCACCTGATAATAATTTTCCCTGGAAGAAACATAAATATGGTGGCTGCCAGATAAAATATTTTTTCTGCCTATCACCTACCAGCTTCTGTAGCATTGACTAAGGCTACATTATATATATATATTTTTCAAAGATTTTAGGTAATGTTTACTACAAAACTGATTAAGACCAAGTTAATCAATTTAACATGAATTTGTAGAGTAAGATTTAGTGTTAAAATTTCTTAGCCACTGTTAACCTGTTGTTATGTCCTTGATAACTTCAGACAAAAGAAAACATTCTACCACACCAAAGATATCTCCCAGTGTTGTGGACTTCCAGTCTGTACAAGTTATCGGGGGATCAGCTGTTCAAATCCTTATCAAGGTTCATGGTATGTTCTAGAACACAGATGAAGTTTATTTCTGTTGGCAGGCAAGGATCCTTGAATTTTTTCTAGGTAGGGTCCACCCCAGTCAAAAAAACAACAACAACAAAGGATTGTTTTTTGATTTTAAACCCATTATTTGTAGGTCTCTTGATGATTGCGGCCTGGGTGTTCTTTGCCAGTGTAGGGGTGGTGCTGGCCCGGTACTATAAGCCAGTATGGGCAGATAGAAAACTACTGGGGGAGAAGGTCTGGTTTCAGGTGAGTAGTTTTCATATTATTTTAATCTGAATTGGTGAAGAAATCATTTTAGAGTTTGACATTCAAGTTATAAAAAACAAGTGAGCAAACTAAACAAGCATGTACATATAGATTTAATTTGAACTTGAAGTGAGATATTTTTATGAAGCATGGTCCAGTGATGCTAATTTTAAAATGTGTCATGTTTGTTGTTACTTATTTGAGCTAGATCTACATTGTTCTTACTTTTGTAGATACACCGTTTTCTGATGGTCATGACTCTGTTATGTGTTGTGGCTGCCTTTGTTGTTATATTTGTACAAGTGGAAGGATGGAGTGATGTAAGTATTACCATACATACTCACCTATAAGTCGGTCCTCCTATAAGTCAGTTGAATTGTTTAAGCTTATATGAGAGGAATTGACCATAAAAGATACCAGCCTTTTTTATAACTTGCCTATAAGTCGGACATAGAGTTTTGGACCATAGTTTAACTCCCAAAAAAGCGATTTATAGCCGAGTATATACTGTACATACAGATCTACTTAAGGGTCAAAGGTTGTAGCTGTACATATGGTTAAATTTATCATCCATGTAAGTGTAAACTAAAAAAAACCCAGTTTCTTTGTTACTACAGAGTGTTTTACAAAAGCATTATTTGTAGAAAACAAACTTGTGTCTATGCAAGTGATAACTGATTACACTGAGGTTCAGAACAGTGAATACAGTGCATGGCTCATATAGGGGCCTCAGATATTATGACAGAATTAAAGAATATGGGAGAAAAATTCTTTCATGAGTCATGTTCAGCTTTAAGTGTTCAAAATAACTAAGAACAAATATTGTATTGTCATTATGTAGATACAGAGTGAAAATCAAGATAAATATAAACTCAGTATATGATTAAATTTTTTTTCTTCATCCCTACCATTATTTTATATAACAGTTTGGGGATGCAGATGATTTCAAAAAGGCACACCCTTACATGGGGGTCATAGTGACTGCCCTGACCATAATGAATGTAAGTACACATGTACTTAGACATTACAGAAAATTCAATTTTGTGTGCTGTACTATGTAATTTTATAAGATCTAGTATATATATACATTTACATTGTTACATTTTGATTAGCCACTGATGGCCTTGTTTCGTCCCCACCCTGATGACAAAAATAGAATTATCTTCAACTGGGCTCACTGGTTTGTGGGAACAACCGCCCGTATACTTGCAGGTACAGTCATACAGATCTCAATTACTGGTACATTCTCCTCAACAGTCTCAAGAATTCTCATTAGAGACAAAAATAGCTAGTACTCATAGTTCGACAATTAGTCAATTACAGCTGAACATTGTTATCTCTGTTATCCCTATCTCAAATATCAGGATATGTTGAAGTGAGTTGGAAATCCCAACCACTTGAATTTCATTTTGTTTATCCTCAATGTCTCACACCCTTAGATATATAGCAGAATTTACTCCAAAAGACACAAAGAGCATCAATAAACAATGTATAAATGGACGTTCATTGGGTTTCTTTTAAAGTGTTTTTTTTAAAGATCTTTTTTATGCCCCCCTTCGAAGAAGGGAGGGCATATTGCTTTGCTGCTGTCCGTCGGTCGGTCTGTCGGTCCATTTAGTTTCCGTTCATTTTCCTCACAACCGTTGCACATACTGAAATGAAATTTGGTATACAGGGTTATTAGGTAAATATCTAGGTCAAGTTCTGTTTTGGGTACGATCACACCATTTTTGACAGAGTTATGCCCCTTGGACTTAGAAAAATTCCACTTATATGCAGTTTCCGTTCATTTTCTTTACAGGGGTTGCACAAATTGAAATGAAATTTAGTATACAGATTTATGAGCTGAATATCTAGGTCAAGTTCTGTTTTGGGTGTGATCACACCATTTTTGACAGAGTTATGTCCCTTGGACACAGAAAAATTCCACTAATTTGCAGTTTCCGTTCATTTTCTTCACAGGGGTTGCACAAATTGAAATGAAATTTAGTATACAGATTTATGAGCTGAATATCTAGGTCAAGTTCTGTTTTGGGTGTGATCACACCATTTTTGACAGAGTTATGTCCCTTGGATTCAGAAAAATTCCACTTATTTGCAGTTTCTGTTCATTTTCTTTGCAAAGGTTGCACATATTGAAATGAAATTTAGTATACAGATATATCAGAGAAATATCTAGATCAAGTTCTGTATTGGGTACGATCACATCCTTTTTGTTAGAGTTATGCCCCTTGGACTTAGAAAAATTCCATTTATTTGCCGTTTCCATTCATTTTCTTAATTATCAGAGGTTGCACATATTCAAATGAAATTTAGTATACAGATGTTTCTGAATCAACTGAATATCTAAGTCAAGTTCTGATTTTGTTACGATTGCACTATTTTAGATAGAGTTATGCCCTTTTGAACTTAGAAAAATCCAATTTGGGGGGAGGGGGGCATAAGTGTTTTACAAACATCTCTTGTTAAAAATCCTTTTTTAGCCTGTTTGACTTATTACCGTATAAGTGGAAACTTTAGCGAGACGCAAATTTAGCGATTTGTCCTTAAAAACTGGTAATTTATTTTTAGCGAGATGTTAATTTAGCGATTTTAATATGCACATTAAAGCAGCTTTTAGAAACAAAACGCAATTAATTTTTAGGGATATTCAATTTTAGTGATCTTGGCACCCTCGCTAATAATGCCAAAATTAAATCCTCGCTAAAAATTCTACTTATACGGTATTTTATCTATTTTCAGTGATCACAATTTTCATTGGAGTGACATTGTCTGGTGCTGATGCACCAGAATATGTAGTATACATACTGGCAGCGTATACAGCGTACCAGCTATTTATAGAGCTTGTGTTGGAGTTCCATGAATGTTTTGTTGTCAGAGCAAATAGCAGTATGTTATTTCATCTCATGGTCTTTCTTTGTATTCTTATCTATACATTATATTATTTCCTTATTTTGTCTTTTAATTTGTTATTAAAGTAAAGATATTTAGAAGAACTCTTCTTGGTAAAAATTATATTAATTAATTAATGAAAGTGTTATTATCTGAGGATTTAACTTTATTTTAATCATTTTTCAAATGTTGTGAATAATGCTCAAACATCTCAGACTTTGCAGTTTTGTGCCTATAGTGAAGATGGTAGAGTAAAGAGTCTGTTATGCGTTTTATTTAGACAGAGAATCTGTGTATGAAATGAAGAATATATCTGATCCTGACCCAAGTTCCTCAGCAGTTGTCCCCAGGGTAAGTACAAGGATATTGTTAACAAATGTTTTCTGAAATTTGCATTATTGCTTTGCAGATTGTAAATAACTCATTGATACCAGAAAAATCAAAAAAGACCCAGAAAATAATATAATTTTGGTTATTATGGGTCATTTGATTGGATATAAAAAGTTTATATTATATAACCTATGTTTTCAATGTCAGTTATGACTAATACATCAAAATATCAGCCCGCTAGACATTTCTTTGAAATAATGTTGAATTTGAAGGCATATTTGAAGAAAAAATGCTTTTATTTTGTACATTTCCTGACAGAAAATTTAATTTTATGGAATAACTTTAAAAGCCAACCAAGTGATACTGGTATAACCTGGATTGGCCGGAACAGTTACATTTTTTTATATTTACATCCACTGAATATTTTCGCCTTTATTTCTTAAGAAAACCCATTGCGTTAATCACTGCATGAACTACATTAGGCATGTTGCCTGTTCAGATTTCTTGATCAGTGGCTGTTCCATCAATGAAACGTATAAAGACGTTCGCATCATTGATACAATAATTAATCTTTTTAATCCTACTTTAAATGATTATTTAAACAGTGATAAATAAAAACAACAAAATGTCTTTCTTTGTTTGTTATTACTGGAATTAACGGTCGCAGCTATTGCAGAAAAAATATACATAACCCGCTTACGCGGACATTTAGTGATGTACTTGAATTAGGGTCTCTGCTTTCCACCAAAATCGCTAAAAAAGAATACACCACTAAATTTGATACATTTACAGTATACAGTATGTTTTGGATAAATCATAGCTCTGATATTGACTGAAATGTTGTGTGAAAAAATATAAACTATTTATAAAGCTTTATCTTTCCAAATAGAACCAATACTTCCTAAATGGTAATTTTTAAAAAAGTTCATTTTAAATTTCTATGACCTTTAGGTGACCTTAATATGGGGTCATGACAATTCCTTCAATAGCTTTTATGTCAGAAATAAGCTTAATCTGTTTCTTATTTTAATTCTTATTCCACTAACTAATTGATGTTGACTTTATTGTTCAGGGGGAACCATTCAAGAAAGTGGCCATTGGATTGCACACTCTCATGATTCTTGGTTTTACGCTGGCTATAATGATAAGTGTGGGAATAAATTAGATCAGATAGCAACAGAAAGTGTCTCCTCCCTCACAGGGTAACATGGTAAACTGATTAGCTATATATACACTTAATCAAACCAGAGCTATGCATATAATGTGATTATAGTGGAAATCCTTCCTCTTTATTTTTTCCAAATATGCAAAGTTTTGTATAAATAAATATACATTTTTGACATTGAATGAAAGATTTTGAAGAATAAATTTGCATAATAGATTTTTTATAGACTATATATCTGTAAATATGCTAGTGTTTTTCATGTTTTATTGAAACAGTTAATTGTTTTGATATATGCAATTAGTTTTTGTTTTCTTTTAATTTACCTACACCTTTTTTTATTTTTATTTTACACTGAAAAGTTCATTTACATTAAAATAAACGGTATTTGTTTAGTCTCTTAGAAAAAATTCAAATATATATATTCAATGTTTTATCAGATTTCGTTCATTCTCATGATGCTAAAATCCAAAATGCATTATTCAGGTTTTTCTCTTTCTACTCATTGCCATGAATAAGAATATTTTATTTTGAATGCAAATTGGAATTCATATAAGTACAGAGACAATTTCCCCGGTTGAACATTATTATTATTTGGTGGATGCACAATTCACCTATAAATCCAAAGGTCTTTATTTGCTCAATAAATTGCATTGAATTTTGAATCTGTACTATTGTTTTGTCTCCATTTTATAATTCAGGGATATTTTTTGTTAGATCTTAATCAGGTACCTTGTGTGTGCTTTTTTAGCTCACCAGAGCCGAAGGCTCAAGTGAGCTTTTCTGATCAAAATTTGTCCGTCGTCTGTCGTCGTCGGTGTTGGCGTCGTCGTCGGCGTAAACTTTTCACATTTTCATCTTCTTCTCAAGAACCACTGGGCCAATTTCAACCAAACTTGGCACAAAGTATCCTTGGGTAAAGGGGATTCAAGTTTGTTCAAATGAAGGGCCACGCCCTTTTCCAAGGGGAGATAATCATGAATTTGTTAAAAATTAATGGCATTCTTAAAAAATCTTCTTCTCCAGAACCGCTGGGCCAGGAAAGATGAAACTCATGTGGAAGCATTCTCAGGTAGTGTAGATTCAAGTTTGTTCAAATCATGACCCCCGGGGCAAGGGTGGGGCCAAAATGGCCGACCCAAGTTTTACATAGGAATATATAGG
>PRKT01000090.1:628883-733377 GCA_003671525.1 Saccostrea glomerata | reverse complement strand
AATGGGCATAGTGAGGGAGAATATAACATATGTAATCAATGTAGCAAGGTTATTACAAGTTTAAAATCTCTGCAAAGTTGGGTCCGACATTACACGATCTGTCGCTCAATACAGCTGTGAGCACCATCTACATGTCCTATACTCGGCACTCAGGGTCATTGAGCAGTGACGGATCTTTTTCGTGCCAGCACCTACTGCGACACGGGACCTCGCCTTATATTGTCTTATCCGAAGGACCGTTCTCTCCCACAGTTGGATTCGAACCCGCGACGTAAGGATTGACTCCTTACTTCGCGACTCGAGAGCAGACGCTCTAGCCAGTGCACCTCGCGGGCGATGCAAGAGCACCAACGAAAGTTCGAAACGTGGGATATAATCTGCCTAAGAAATGGGACGGGACTGTTGACGGGATATGCATTATACGATTTTTTTCATTTTATTTAACACATTTTACATTTATTTTATGTCATCAGATATATGTAGTATCGTTTTTAAAGAAAAAAGGGGATGTGATCGAAAACTTTCCTTTAAATCGTGTGGAGAAAAAGGGATCAACATTTTTATTAAATTAACTGTAAAAACAATGTATGAAGAAGGGAAAGGTGACTTCTTATGTGCCTGTAAAAATTTTTTATGAATTGATACTAATATATATGTTATCATAAACGCCATTTCCTTCATGTAAGGGTGTATTAAATAAGCAAACTGGTTTGCATAGCTCTACAGGATTGAGAAATTTGAAACTACAGACCGTCCAAACCGTAACATATAGGTGTTGAATTTGCATCCAAACCAGAACACTCCCATCATCCAAACCGTACTATATTTGTTATGGGTACATAAAATAAAACGGTTTTTAAATACATTTCTTGTATGGGACATAAATTACACTTTTGATATCTGAAATGTAAAATGATTTTTCTTTCTTTTGGCTGCTTCAGATTTTAAATATATTTGATATTATTTTAACAATCACGAATTAAAACTTGCGAAAGGGGTATGAATGTCAAGTGCATCGATAAAAAAGTGCACCAACGAGTTATTTAATGAACTCTATAAACAGAATTGAAACACATCATTTAAATTAACCAGATATCTATAGAATTTCAATAAAAAATTGAGAAAAAAATTAATATTTACCAAAATATAGACCTGGAAAAGGTACAGAGTATTCCCCGTTTGTACATTTTACGCCATTTTCACCGCATCCAAACATGTCACAACCGGCGCGGATACCCGACAGTGAATCAATTAGGAGATTCTTTGATCTTGTCACAGAGAGTGACATTATACCTGTAACCACATCTCCTCAGTATGTTAAAGTAAAATGAATAATTAATACTTGCAGATTATTGAATTATGAAAAAGAAGTAAAGGCATGCACTGTGTGCATGTGTGTGAGAGTATCTGTGTTCATGTTTGCATATAGATCGTTCAGAGAACTTGAAACTTGTTTTTTGGGATATACAGCGTGTTTTTTAAAAAATATTTTGAATAGAAAGCAACTTGAAATATACTATTGATATTTTGTGCCTGTTAAGTTGCAATGAATTATAATATGAAGAATTTATAATTTTTCTATTACAGGCGGTCTATAAGATGACCCCATCCATAAAAAAGCCTGATGACGTCAGTACACCCGAAAAGATGACCCGGAAGTTATTTGAAAAAATGGACGCAAATGGTGATGGTGATATTTCATGGGAAGAATTTTATGATGGCGCCGTGAAAGATCCGTTAGTTTTGGCTATGTTGCAGTTAAATCCGGACTAAAGTATACTCCAGCATTTATATTGAGATGCCTTTTTTTTTTACCATTCTACATTTATAGTTTATTGTTCTCTATTTGCTTAGGGGGAATGGTGGTTGCATGGTTGGTAAAATGATGTAAAAAACAGAAATGAACATAAAGAAAATTAATTATTATTAATTACTTAATTTACTTTATTATAAATATTTTGTTCAGAACATTAAATTACAAGTAGTATGTTGTGTTCTACGAACTGAGATATTTATGTATTTATTTGTGTGAGGGGTGTGTTTTTCAGAATTTTAGTATGTATAATTTGCTATCATTCAATTGTATTTGATATGACCTAAAAGACCTTTTGGCATGGTTTCGGTAAGCTTTTAATAAGTAGTTTGTAATTATTAGATTTTACTTACCAAATAACTGTCGGTAATGATAGTTTAAGTAGTTTGAAGGACAATACTACTAAAATGGATTTCTTTAACATTTTCTGTTGCCAATCTCTTCATGTATCAAATATTTTTATATCTTCATATATGCAGATGAAGATGAGAATTATTAGAAAATGGATGATTACATAATTATATTATAAAGAGGACCTTTCCTTTTTTTGCAAATAAACTTAAAATTCGGTTCCATGGTTTTTCTTTATTATATGGAATTTACAGTTTTGCACCCTCATAAAATTCCATCGTAATAATTTCCATTAAATTCTTGGAGGGACCAGAGTGGTCAGAACCAAAACTTTTTTAAAAAAATTATTTAATAGCGAGCGCAGCGAGCGTCGCGAAGCGAGCTCAATAGACTAACGTGTAAGAACAGAGAAAATTCGGATTGAAATCTGTACATACGTCAGCCAAATTTCTCCAATCGGCAATCCTCGGCTGACTCCGCTACGCTTCATTCAAACCTCGGATGTGATTGGTGGAGGAATACGCAACAGATCCTTACATTTCTCCGCCGGAAATTGCCTTATCACTCATTTCATATTTCGCTCTGCATAACGTTCTTAGAAAATGTTTCTTGATTTGTGCAATTCTTTATCGTAAACAGGTTTTGATTACATCCTCATGTTAATAGGCTTTGAAAGCAAGAAAAAACTGGTGAGTGTACCACAAAATAACTCCGATTTCAAATGTATGACATTTAAAAGAAATTCAAATAAGATCACATGACTGAATCAGCAAGATGGTAGATCACCGTTGACGTCCGAGGTTATGTGCGAGGTACGAGTCATCCGAGGAACTCCGAGTGAAATTTCTCTGTGCAACATTCCCAGAATTCCTGCACTACCCAATGTCCTTTGCGCGAATACTGTCGAATAAATAAATAAATAATAACGTAAAGCATATATCAGACTTTCAGTTTGTAGAAATCTTTCAAAGAAACAAGAAATAACTCTGCAATGTTTTTCGACCAAAATTGCACTAGTTCTATAGTTTCAAACAGACGCTCGGCTGTCTCCGTAAGCTCCGACGAGCTTTGTGACGTCGTATGACGTCACAGCTAGTCGAGAAGTCTCGTGCGGCTTGACGATCTCAAGTGTTTTTGATGGTACAACTGCGCTCGCCCCAACGGTCACACCGTAAAACATATTATTATGAAAACGTAACAATTAAAAATAAAAAAAATCAGGATGTCCTTTTTAAGAACAAAAACTTAAGAACTCTTATTTGTAAACATGGAAAAAAATGTTGTTGTTTTTCCCCCAATTTTTGATAGGAAAAGAAATAATAAAACAATGTAGCCATTTAATTTGATTTCTATTGAAATGAAGACCCTATAAAAAGAAATCATTTCGGATTCGCACTTCCTTCTAAGTAATCGATCTTAATGTATGACATCAATAAAAAGACTTTTATTTGTATCAACCCTGTCTTGAGATGTTTTGAAGTTTTTTTTTTTCATTTTTTTTTTGGTTATATATTTTTTGTTTTCTTTACAAAGGTATTCGTTTTAGAAGTGTTTGTATCCAATTTGAAATCTTACGTAAAAACTTGTAGAATTTGATTATAATTATAAATCAAAGACGTTTGATTATTATAAATCAAAGACCAAAACAGAGATACAAATGAAAACAAAATTGTTTATCAAGTGCAGCAGTTGATAATTTTCTTTTGATCGAAAAAAGGGATACTAGTAATAGAAGAAAATGCTAAACAACGGATGGCAAAATAAAATGCCTTAACATTGACAACACGTCCTGGTTTTATATTCTGTAACCTGAAAAGATTCGACATTGAGGAAAATAATATTGTACATATCTTTAATTTCAAACATCTTACATTTCAAATCGTTAACAAAACTATTTGAGCAAAATCTCTATCAATAATTTATCATTTACATATAAATATGTCGCCTTTGAACCCTTTCAATAATGGGTATTTTCAAATGCAATTATGAGATAATCAAACCCTGTTATTATTTTTCTTTATTATTCTCATCTCTCAGTTCGGCTCAAACTAAAAAACACTATTCAGATTAACACAACATCTCAAAGGGCATTTTGTATTACCTTTCCAAAAAACGAAAACCTTTTGGATTTTGCTCTCAGGAAACAATCTTCTACGAAAAATATCAATAATGGTGACATCACAAAAACTGATAAAACACTAGATTTTTTAATACCCCATAAGCTCTTGTTTGAACTTAAATCTGCTTTTTGTAAGAAGTAACATTTTAAACATATAATAAAATTATCCTATAATAAAAATAAAATTTGCTTAAATTTGCAAAAAATAATAAAACGAAAGTGATGATTCATTATAATTCGTTGATACAAGTATTTCAACCCGAGAGACCTAGAACCTCGATCGTGCTGGGTAATGCTAAATCTCTTCAGTAGATCTTTATATACTTTAATAAATTTAGAATTATGAAAAGATATTATCAGTGCTCCTTGCAGTTTAAGATAAAATTTAGAGAAAAATATAACTATTCTGCATCTCCTTGAGTACATATCAGGACAGAGGATTCAAATTTAACAAACAAAATATCAACATACAAAAGCATACAAAATGTTTTAAACAAAATCTGTGAGAAGATGTAAGATCTTCAAATAAATTCACGTCTAGTTATTTTTATATATATGTACACAAAATATATATTATTTTTTGATATCCATGTGAAATCTATGTCAAACACATTTCACATCTTTTTAAAAGGAGAAACTGCACGTGTTTATCTCAGGGACAGGGCGAGGGAAAGAATAAAAAAAACAACCAAATACAGTTTAAATACACGGTAAGTGATATCCTTTTATGCTATGAGATAGATGAGGTCACATGAGCAACACTAGTCACGTGATGGCATTCGTATGTCTTGTATACGTTTGTTGGTTTTTCTAAGATATACAAAGATTCCCATGGCTGTAAAAAGGACTCCTAAAATCACCATAGCAACGGCTATACCGGCTGCAGAACCTAAAAATTTAAAGATAAGTCTGAAATTTTAATAAATGTTATAAAAAAATATATACAGTGGACCTTCAGATATCCGGACCCCAGATATCCGGATGCTTCAGTTTCCGGACGATTTTCGTCGGGACAGAATTTTTAAATGTTATTTTGTCCTGTTTAACTGGTGATTCAGGTATCCGGACACTTCACATATCCGTCCGGATAAATGAGGCTCCACTGTATATGAACAATATGAGAATTAATTGATAAATACAAAAAATGTACATCGAAAAATTTTAAACCTAATATGTTTTTTCTGAATTAATTCAATATGCATTTTTAAAAAGAAATATATTTGTACTGAGAAAAACGTTTTAAAAAAATAATTACGACGAATTTTACAACTTGATAATGAATATATGTTCATAATATTCATGACTTATCACCTGATATTAAGAATTCTTACTTGAGGACACATTGGTAGAGGTTGTCTTCTTGGCATAATACTGCTGAGGGTTGGACACGTATCCTGTCCCGTCAGGGAAATATTGTCCTGCAACAAATCTCAGACAATCATAAAATTATAGATTCTTAAACCGAGAATGTGTTTGTAATTAACCAAACAGAGAAGGTATGACAACAAAAGATCTGAATATCATATGTCAAGAGTTAAGGAAAAACTTTAATATATCAGTTTGAAAAAGACATCTACACTTTTAGGTTTATTGATAAATTTGTGAAGAATTATTGATTTTAATTACTTGTATACAGGTCACAGGTAGCACTATTTGTCGCTGACACCTGTCCAACGTTCTTCAAGGAACCAGTGGTGAGACGGCATAGCGACTGCATATCACAATATGAAAACGAGGCGCAACTTCCGGCCTCAGTATCCACACAACTTTTAGCACACTGAGCCAAAGTGACCCCAGTCACCACTCGGTCATTAACAAGTTGTATAGTTTTGCGTGATGTCTTTGTGAAATCGTCGATGTAATTTCCTAAAATATATAGAAGTTTTTAGCAAAATCACATACAATCTCTTCATACGAAAGAGATGCTTATCCTTGAAATTCAACAATGTTATATCAGAAACATGATCGACATACTTGAGTAGTGGTTGCACATAGGATTTGATATAACATCGGCTTTTGGTACATCAAACACGTGTGTTTTCCCCAGGAAACATGTTCCAATATCGGAGCAGTAATCGAATGACTTGCAGTTGAATGCCTGGTAGTTGTCGCAGAGCTTAGCGCATTGGTTCGTGTCGTATATTTGTTGGTAAATCACATTAGAGGAAGACAGGACGGTCTGACCAGGGAGCTTTGTAAATTTACTGGTATAGTCCCCTTCAATGAAAATATTTTGAAAATAGGTTTATATCTTTTTTTGGGATTTACCAAAGTTGCTTCTAATTTAATTTTGCAAGTTGATAGCATGCCCCAAATCATTTATACTACTTTTGAAATAGTAAGAAGATTTTTCTTAAAAGGAAATACGCAACTATAGCCGTTTTGAATAATTATTTACTTATGTATAGATCTGTTCCTTTAATGCCTTTGATGACCCCTGGGTGTTCGTCAGGATGAAGATGTGAAAGGAAACAGGTGCCCGTTAACAATTCATACTCAAAGGACTGACACACAAAGGAAGTCTGGTCCACGCATGCTTGAGCGCAGTCATCAATAGACTGACCACTAAGGATGTTGTCATCAAAATTAGGAACGTATCTATTCGGCATACTTTTAAAGGATTGGAGTGTTTTAGCTGAAAATGTCGAGGATTATAATGGGAAGTAAGTCTAATGATTATTGTAATGATTGACTTTATAAGACTGGGAATATTCAGTAACTTATAATCAAAATATGCACAAAATTAATAAAAGAAAATTTCTGAGGCTCTAGACAAAATGCTTTGCAGGACTTAACTTTAAAGATACATTTTTTGTGAAAACGAAATTATTTTAAGGGAAACCAAATGATTATAAGTGTTTGTAAATGAAAGGACCAAAAAGAAATGTTTGCCTCTTTGTTGAAAGGCTGGATTAACTTGCTTTAAATAAGGTAAATAAAACATCTTGTAAATTATTTATTTGTAACCCTTTTAGAGCGTACTTGACGATGGAGGGAGGTTTGCACTGTCTACCACGTCGTTTGTGATATCCTGAGCTGTATAGGTCTGGGTCTGCATTAAGATGAAAAATAACTCTTACAAAGATGCACTTCAATCATAGTTAGCTTTAGGGCAGATTAAAGTCCGTGCTTATTTTATTTGAAATTATGTGATGACTTTTCAGGTAGGAATCAAACATAGATAAGCAAACTTAAAAGCTGGTATTCACCATTGACAAAATTTCTCTGCTCCCATGAATATATAAATATATACCTTATTATATAGAACATTGAATTCTCGAACTGAAAGATTATTTTTTTAATAAAAATAATTCTAGTTACTTTTACAAATTCACAAAATAAAACCAGTCTAATTTTTGTATTTATCGACTGACTATGAAATAATGAGATTTACGTTTTTGTCGTATTTGATGCTAATTTGGAAGAGCTGTTTGATGACGCCATTCTTCAGATTCTGCCAAGCGTCGGGTAGTGAGACCTCAACAAACGAATTGCTTCCCAAAGAACCTTAAGACCAAAAAGGTTCTTTTTATAGTTATATTGAAAAAAGAATTAATTTAAGTTGTATATAAATTATATATATTGAACTAACTTTCAATTATATCTTTAGTCTGATGATTTTGAAATTAATACAAAATGTAACATTTTAATTAAAGATTTGTCTTTTATTTACTACCAGGAAGGTATTTTTGAAGATATAATCAAATTCATATTCTCAATCATTCAAATTATATGCAAAGAACTGATTTGCTTTCAAGCACACATCCTCGTTGACCAAATGTACTATTTCTTAGTGCAGTTAAGAACCTACGGTCGTATAGATCGCACTGCTGTGTAGAACTGACGACTGTCCCGTCCGAGGTGTGGATCTTACTGAGGGTGCATACATTAGAGGTGGGGCAGTACTCAAAACTGTTACAGGTGAAGTTAGTGTTCTGACTACAGAGGGAGGCACACATATCCGGTGTCCGGATGTTCTGGATGACTGCGTCGTTGTTGTACTGAACCATTTTTCCTGGTAACTTCCGGTACCTCTCTGTGAACAGAGGGGAAATTGTTAAATACGGAATAGCACTAAATTATCCTTCACTGGAATTCAAAAAGGTTATGATATAACTGCAGTGTAGGATCCAGTTAGTATTCTACATGTAGAAAGCCTTTATCTTTATTTTCAATACTTTAAAGGATAAAATTCAGAAGTACTAACTTAAGTAATAACTTATTCAAGTAAATGCATATATATGGAACGGGTAAATATTCTTTTTCTCTTCACAGAAATATTATCCACTAGGCATGAGAAAATCCAAACTTAATTTGCTTTAACATATATCCAAAATCCCAAGTACTTTGAAAATCAGTTGCATCTGATTCAAGCGTACGACTTCTGTACAAGAACTCTCCACGAAAAACCAAAGACCAAAATTTTTGCCATGAAACAGAACTTCTCTTTCTTCCATGAGAATAAAACTCGCAAAATTCGTCTCTTGTTAAGTTATTAGAAAAAAGAGCACTGGGTTAAAAATCAGTCTTTCCTCATTAACAAACACTTTCAAAATCAAATTTATATTTCGCATGGACAATGTCTGTAATGTATCTGTAGATCAAATCACAGTTCTTAAACTTTATCCATTTCACTGTATATACTTTGAATTTAATTTTGATTTTCTAATGATCGAAGAAATATCTACATTTTTTGTCTTTGATTAAGAAAAAAGATTAGAATGGAATACAAATAGAATACTAAGTAACTTACTAAGTACTGGTGCTCTGTCCACTAAGGTAGCGATGAAGTACGCGTTTCCGGATTCCATATGGAAACTGGGTTTTGTAATTCTAATGGGAGTTACTCCGGCTATACTTGCTGCCAGAGAAATGGACTGATACAAGAAGATGTCCTTGTAAGTCCTCACCTTTGTGTCAAAAGTTCCTGAAAACAAATTTCATTGCTTAGTTTTGGTGCAAAACACGACTCTTAACAAAATTGCAAGTACTAGTATATAAGGCAATGTATTGAAGCCCCACCGATTTTCCTATGAACAATAGAATTACTGTATTCAATCTAAGCTATATTTCTTACCATAGAATGTAATCCTAAAACCCATTTTATTCTGAATGGAGTAACATGTACTGACGTCATAGCTGGTAATGGCGGGCTCCTCTGGATCGTAGTCGTAAATACTGTACGTTACCATATAGGGAATCTGTAAATAATAATTGATCAGGAAGATATCTTTAAAATCATTGATTTTTTTAAAACTCTGTTTTTGTATTTTGAAGACCAAATTTTATAATAAGATTTGTCGTATATAAATTCTTGATATAACCTCTAAGTGAAATCGCTAAACGACGTACAGCAGAATATCTGTTTCTGGTCGAACGTTTTGCCTGACTTTAAAGCATATATTTTTATTGATTATTTTAGAACTTAAGTGAACTCACGCTTGGTACGTTAACGTTTAGCTGGACTGGAATGTCTCTGACTTGAGACACCAGATTGCCATCATTATTCCTCTGTATCTGGTCTTGCTATGGAAAAAAACACAAAGTTTTATCGTGCTGTAATCGTTGATCATTTATGGGGGGAAAATAACAAAATATAAATTAAAGGCTGTTCAATATTTACTTTTATTCTATTTAGTTTCAAACACTTTGCAGAGCATAGATGACATCAAGAGAACTCGAAAACATCTTTTTACGTGGATTTTTGTACCTTTTCTTTTCTAATGGTAGAGTGTATTCATGAGATGCAAACTGATAATTCTTTTCTCAATATTTTTTTCAAAGATAAAATATTTTCACTAGGAAATAATTTACCGAAAGGAAGTAGAATTCTAGTGTGGCATTGATGGCTACGCCACCTAACATAAAGTCCGACCTCTGTCTAATGAAGACGTCACACTGCTCACCACGAGCGTATCTCTACAATAGAAAGCCAAAATATGTCACTCTCATACGATAAGTTACTAATGACATAGTACTGCCCACTGCAGTCGTACATCTATATATGAAAGTCACGCACTTACACTTTAAATGTCAGAGAACATAATTATAGAGACTAAAGTAAAATGTAGATCTATGTACTGAGCTTATCTTATAATTTGACAAAAATGCCAAACGAATACAACAGATAATTCCATGAAATAGTTATTAGAAGCATCACTCCTATTACGCTTGCATAAAATAGTTCTCCTACCTGTCCTGCGTATGTATAATTATTGTCGATGTAAAACAGATCTTGTGGGCTCTTCATCTTGAGGACGAATTGTTGGTGGTTGGCCGCCACACTGACATTTAGGGAGGTGTCAAAGGAGGCGTTCATGATGGGAATGATAGAGCAGTTAGCCATGATACGATCGATGACGTAAGCCACACCTAAATTTAGATACTCCGGTAATTTTCTTGTATAATTAAGTGCCGAGAACTTCAACTTTGTAAGAGATGAAGTGAATGCCTCTCTTATGCTTTATTAATTGTAATGCGGTGTAATGCCTACCTGTATTGAAATCATGGATTTCCGTGACGGCATCTGTATTATAGTAAGGAGCTACCGGGGAAGAAGGTCGAAAATCATATCTTACAAGCTTCAGATTATTATCATACCACACCTTAGAAATAAACGAATAAAAGACTGGTTTTAGGTACAGAATTGCTAAGAGACATTTTTTCTGGTAAATTCGACTTTTCAAAGAATGTATGACTTTATTTGAAATTTTGGCGCCAAGTAACTTACATCAGCAGTAGTGGATACGCCTGATTTGGGAACAATCTCCTCTCGGTAAACAAAGGCCTGAGTCAGTTGTGGGGGAGGGCGCACCTGTGTGCGGTTAGCACAAACCACCATAGCTGGTGTCTGGAATAAGACATTTTCATCTTTCACACTATGATACCGTTTAAGTGTTTTGTACATTTTGAATAACAAATTTTAAATTCCGGAAACGTTTGATTTTATCATATAACAGAGTTTTGCCAAATGAAAAGAACTAATTACTTCAAAAACAGTTGTATCATCCGGTGGTGTTGCACGGAATTCCGTGTAGTCATAGACATGGTGGAATTTATGTTGTCCGCCGACCATCTGTCTGATGCCGAAGACTTCAGCCCGGACGGGAACTTGAGGAATCCCGGCAGGGGTTACCCAATTTGGGACTGTATTGTAATTTAAGTATTTTATTAAACCTTTTTGTATTCAGATGCATGAGATCAACTACCGTATATACTCGCCTGTAAGTCGGTCCGCCTATAAGTCGGTTGTATTTTAAAAGCTTATATACCATAGGGACTGACCTCATATAAAACCATTCATTTTATAGCTCGCCTATAAGTCGGACATAGAGTTTTGGACCAGAAATTAACTCCCAAAAATCCGACTTATAGGCGAGTATATACGGTACATGTATTTGTTTTCTGATTAATTTGTTAAGCTAACAGAGTCGATCGGTACCTAGAATGTTTCCTCTTCTTGCTAATTTGATGAACGATAAGTAAATTTCTTCTGATTTTTCCACTGTATACAATGCAAGGTCGAAAGACCGAATAGAATTCATGCCCAAAAGTCGCCAACGTGGCGAAGTGGTTCGAGCGTCTGCTGTAGTATCGCGAAGTAAGGAGTTGATCCTTACGTCGCAGGTTCGAATCGCACTTTCGGAAGTGGAGACCAGTCCTTCGGTGAGACTGTATGAGCAGAGGTCCGTCTCCATATGAGTGAAAATTTCTCGAGAGGGAACAATTGATCATGAATCAAAAATTCGGTTGTAATTACAAGTTGAAAAAAGGAAACAAACAAGAAGTCATGGAAACATCTGAGGAGTTCAGATGATTTAAAAAAAAATCACAATTATAGCTTATTTAAGTATACAATTTCATGGGTGAATATTTTGTATTCGTTTAACATGTTTAACCCAAACCATACTACATATTTTCCTGAAAACTTGACTATAGTCAATTTAAATTATCGGGGGTGGAGTTTGGATTCAAAGTTAACCCTATCTTCATTCTTATGAAATAAAAATGTAACCAGAATCTTGGTAACTGCTTATGATATTCCCTTTTCCATCCTGTAATTCTTTAGGATTACCCATGGATTGTTTTGCGATCTTACTTGTAAAGTAATAATCCAGTGTGAATGTGGAGTTGACCTGAGGCCAGGTGAGGCAAGTTCTCCAGTAGTCACAGAGAATTCCACGGACTGTTTTCTGACCCATATACGTCTGAAAAATATACAGGTAAAAGTTACTTGGAGTATCTCAGGCCCATTGAAAGAATAATCTAATTTCAAAAATGGTTTGATAAATCAGATTGCAAAAATGAGTGGACAGGTTAATCGAATAAGGATTGTTATATGTGGTACCTGTCCTTGAGTGGCAGCGAATTGCAGGGCATCCATGGTGTTAAAGACATGAAGATGGTTGGACAGCTTGATATTTCCGAAGAACACGTTATTAGTGTCTGTTGTAAGGTTGTGGGTATAACATGAGAGGTCCGCTACGAAAAAATAAACATAAATATAAACTATAAAACAGACTGAAGAAAATATGCCAATGTTTCTAGGATAACATTTTCTCCTTTGAACTATTGCGAGAAATAAAAACGCCATTATCTTTAATTTTTTAAAGTCTCACGATTGACGTAGAAGAGCTCGTTGGTGTTGTAGTCATAAACAAGTTTGTAGAGCAAGCCAGACATTAACATAAAGAGTGCGGCTCGGTTGTTTCCGTAGTCGAAGTATTCCTCCGCTGACACAGTCATGTTGGTCTCGCCTATAATGGCTTCTATCTTTGTAGTAAAAGCGTTGATTCCAGCTAATGATGGCATGGGTGGGGCTGAATAGAAAACAGGAGTAAAACAAACTTTCATGAAACATTTGGAGATAACGGACAGTATTCAAGATTAAAAGTCCATAAAACAATACAAAATAGGATCAGAGCAAACAGGGACCTCCAAAACCTCGGAGGTGGGATCAAAGAGGAGTGAGCATCCCCTGCTGACCTGTCACACCCGCCGTGTGCTCCTTGTCATGATCGGGAAATAACGGAAAAATCCATCCTCAATTCAGTGTATAAATAATGGACTAAGAATTAGTATGAAAAAAGTCAGTCAGCATTTGACTTAATGATAAATTGTATTTGCTGACAAGGTCATTGTATCGACCATAGAACTTACGAAATTATTACTTTATTGAGACTACTGAAATTCTTGTTTCTTCAACTTGTTTGTCAATAATTTACCTGGTTTGAGAAATTGTTCTCACGTAGAGCATGCTGTTGTGTATGGAATCAACTGAGATATATAAAATCCGTATGCACGTGATGATGGTGCATTGTATATTGCTGCATATAAGTATGGTAAGTTGACGATAGAAAAGTTTGTCATCACGTTTATCATAGAGCTTGGTTGTTAGATTACCATGAATGTTTTTTTTCAAGTAGAATATCCAAATACGAAACAGATGTGTCAGACTCTGTGGCATCTTTTATCTCAAGCTCAGCAGAATATATCGTATCGACATTAGAATGGAAATTATCGTTGTTAATTGACATTACGTCGTCGATATATGTAAATGTCGAGTTGAAAGCCACAGCAAGTGCTTTCTTCTTTTCACGCATAAGCTTCATATGAGTACAAAAATAGGTCTGCTAATAACGGGGCACAATTGGTACCCATGGGAATTTCAATAGATTGTTGGAAGATCTGGTCTCCAAAAATGACATGGATATTGTCAATCGGAAACTCAAGCATTTTTATTATGCCAACTTCAGGGTACTTTTGTGTACAAGCAGCATGTTTTAACAAAATATTTTTGCAAATGACCAATGACAAGGTAAGTAAAATGATGAATTCGTTTATATACTGAAAAGCAGCAGCTGTCAATGATATCAAAAAGCCTGGACTTTAGTTATCGTGGGGAGTTAAAATTGTTCAAAAGTTCCATGGGATTTTTAAGTATCCACATCTGATTTACACCACTTCTTGAATATATTTATTGTTGCACAATACTCTTGAAGTTTCTCCTTCTCTACTGTTAAAATCTTTATGAGGAGTAAAGAAAGAGGCTTGCGTTTATGTGTTGGAGGAAATGATAATACTGTTTAGTAACCGAGATATATAACCTATTATTGAGTCGCATTTTTGCTGACATATTTCATACCAATTGTTTGGCCTTTGTTTTTATATTGAATGCAATCTTGAATGTTCCGTCTTCCTGATCAACATATAGGATTAAGTCAGACTTCAAGAATTTCTGGGGGTATGTGAGTAAGCCTTATTCACAGACTTTTATTATTTATGGATTTTAGATCGATCGTCGTTTTTCATTTCATACTACTTGTTATGAATAAAAGGCTATTTTTTATTTGTTGCTTGTACTCTTCTGTCTCAAATGGAAATTTTTTTATATCAAAATAGTTATCAATAGTTTTATTCAACTTAAAATAATATTAATGCTTATAAATTTAGGTAGTTTATGCTTTCAACTTTTTTTTGATGAAATAGCCTTATAAAGTGAAACTAAACGGTAAGAAAAGCTGTTAAGAAAATAAAGTAACCAATTTTAAATCCATCTTCAATCAATCAATAAATCATTGTCAATAGTTATCCAATTTTATCATTAAACCAATCAAGTATGTTACCATTTGCAGCAGGCGTTACACCGGGGGCACGGACTCCTGGGTGACATGTGTAGAGGCTGGGGTCATCTGACGTCACACACGTGACAAGAAACAGCGGGAAAACCAGATATAGGAGCTTCATCTGTAAAAATAAGCAAATATGGTCGGGAAATGAAAAAGAATATATCAAAACGTTAAAATCGTGGCCTACGATGATGGAAAGAATGAGCTTCATAGTTAATTACCAAGTAACTAATGTAAGATTATATTTTTCGTAATATGAGCTTAACTTATTCGATAATCTAACGAACGAATACATATTACATTGAAGGGAGTGTCTTCCATTTTGGAAGTTAAAGATATTTAAAAAAAAAGTTTAGTTTATTCAATATGTAAATCAAGGTTGCGTCTCAAAGTTAATATATTAAAAAGCTCTGAAGTACTTATCCCTATGATTGTATCCCTATGAGAGTTAATTGGCATATTACATTCGTAGGAAATTACTATTTTGATATACAAATAACCAAATGAGTATCGTATCATTATGGAATATTACAGTTGTATATGCCAAAAAGATAAACCATTCATCCATTGATCATAAATGAAGAATCGAACAGATCAAGGGAAAACAAACAATAAGCGATTGAGAAAAGATATACTGGATTGTTTTGCTACTTCGATGTTTTACAGTTTAACTAGTTAAAGATGTACTTTGTATTAAAGCCCTTTCTAAAGCTTGCTATTTGTTTAATTCCTTCATTTTTTCATGAATTGAACAATTCATAGAGTCTATCTTACTAATCATATATGATATATGCAGTGCATGTTTCATTGGTTATTCCAAAGAAACTTGGTATTTACCAAATAAGGTTCATGCTAAATACTAATGGGTGGATTTGGGGTATGATTTGTGCAGTATGGGTGTGGTATATATATCCTTAATAATAAAACTTACCTTGTTTTGTGTCTTGGGGTATAGTGTGTTATAACATGGAGGACGGAGATAGTGAACTCTGCTCCCCCATCAAACGAGGTTTATCAGCAAGACCAGATAGTAATCAGGGCACAATACAAGAAAAAATGGAGATATCGCGGTCAAGCTGTATTAAGATTTATCTTTTGAAATAGATATTTTAATTTTTTTATTATTCATGCATTACTTTTTATTAAAATGTTCTAATTAAGAGAAAAATAAAACAATTTTTAAATCTTTTGTTTATTTACATAAGTGATACAAGAGAACGTTACAGTAATGACACCTGTATACGTATAAAACCGGTACAATCTACTCCTATACTGACATCTGAAACATTTATCTATGTTATCTATCAATACCTTACAAAACCCTGTATGAAGAAGGAGGAGTTCAGAGTTCAGACACCCCGACATTAACCGTCCCTCTGTATATACCTCCCCAGAGACAGACATTATGGTAAGTAACCGCGCCTCATTCTTTATTTATCACACTCAGTAGCATTAAAATTGATTTTAAATAGGTAATCATATTAAAATCAATTATTACTATGAATGAGAGGCGTATGATATATATTTTCTGTAATTTTTTAGATGTTATATACAAATGTCACTTAATTATTTTGTTTTAGTCTTAGGGATGACCAAATTTAATAAGATTAGTTTCTTTATGAAATGTTTAATGTCATCAGTATTTTTGACATCTAGGGATATATGAACAACTAATTATTGTTACAATTATTTGTTCTATTGAAAAATAACCAATGTAAATAGCATTAGAAGAGCACTGTTATAACTTATGTAAAAAGATTTTACATGAATATATTTTGAATAATACATGTAGCATTATTTTTTCTTAATCATGATAATAAGCACACGGAGGTTGTGGGATATTACCCCTCAGTGACACCCGATCTCACATCTATTTTCCAGAGGTTCATGTTCATGTTAAAAATTTGTATTGTTTAAATGGACTTCTGAGAATGATTCCGGTATTTTTAATCCTCATAATTCATTGTTTAGCCTACATATTTTTCATGCTAGAACAGTTACTGTCTATTTATGTTTAAGGAAATTGTTACAAATTTATTATTAATGGATTTAAGATATTAATTTGCTGCTGTCGATTAATTATTTTTAATGAATTAACCTGTTGCTTTTACATTGCTATTCTCATTCATAAAAATCCTTTTTGTATTACGTGTATGTCTTTTACAATTTTTACTAGTTACTATTTCAATTACTTATTTTGCGTGGCATGTTTTACATGAAGAGGAACCAGTAAGATAATAGATATTGTTTTCAATCCTTTCGATGAGATATGAAGATAACGAACTTAAGTCAAGATTTAATGTCCATAGAAACAATACAAATCGGGAGCAGAGGAAACAAGGCCCTCTTAAATAAAAGAGGTGGGATCAGGTGCCATAGAGAAGAAGGCATCTCCTGTTGACCGTCACAAATTTCGGTAGTCCTTGACTCCTTGTCATGATCGGGTAGACAATAAGATCATGCAGAGCGTAAATCATGCCTAATAATTTGTATGACAATCGTCAGTCAACATTCAATTAATGTTAGATTGTTTTTACTGAGAAAGTCATTATATCGACCGTACTTTCCTAATTTTTCGAAACGTTGCTTTTAAACGAGACTGTTGATATCCTCGTTTTAACATCCCAATTGTCACTATTTTGCCTTGTTTCAGGTTTATTCGTATTCAATAAATTCATTAAAAATAATGTATATTTTTGATAAAATGCATGGTTGTCTACGCTTATGATAAATAAACATGACATTGTGTATAGATTTACCTTATAACTTTTGTTTTCAGCTAGTCACTGTGGAATATATTATATCAAAGCATAGAACAGATTTCTTATTAAGTGTTAATGAAATTTACTGCATTTTCGATGTAGTACAGGGATATTTGTAAATGTATATATGCACATCTAATTAAAAAGTCAAATGTAATTACATCTTTAATATAGAATGTAAACTGCTATGCTGTTGTTCTGTTAAATACAGAGGTACCCACGCACGATCTTCAAGTTCTCAAAAACTATCTCAAAGTACCTTCAGTTGTATGATTTGTGATATAAGTGAAACATATTTATTAACTTCACTAATGATGTTACAATCAAATCTATATAACTACAAATCGTGTAATATACCGATAAATGAGCATTTCTTATAGCTGTACTTCACTTGTACACTGTTATAATCAGGAATGATATGAAGTGGAACATGTCATGAAGACTATATAACTGTATAAATTTAAAGCATATCAAATATCACCATGTATATCCCATGTGTATGCAATGTTGTGCGCGGGGTGTATGCTTCCGAAGCGAGAGAAAGGGGGTCAATGTACGTTCTTTGTCCATTTTCTCAACTTACGGATATTTTTCGCCAGAAAGCATATGCCTACGGAAGAAAGCATTATCTAAGGAGTATATGGATACCTGTGATTCCACTGGACACCTTATATAATTTTATCAAACACCTCGACACATTTCCGAGGATCGGAGCAAGATTGACGCTACACTGTGTTTATGATCGAATATCAGAACAAAGCTTTGCTTTATCGTCATTTTTATATTATTGTTAAATACATGTTTACAATATAAACGTTTGTACAAATTGTCTGTAAATAAAACAGTTCGTATATAAAGATATTGACGAAAAATCAATGTTGTGTCCGGGGGTGTATGCAACATGTTGTGCGCGTAAAATATCCGTAAGTTGAGAAAATGGACAAAGAACGTACATTGACCCCCTTTCTCTCGCTTCGGAAGGATACACCCCGCGCACAACATAGCATACACCCCACATGTTGGGATATACATGGTGAAATATGCATATCATTGACACAAAGCTCAAATCATCGTAAGAGAGAGGGCAATACTGATTTATATATCATATGTCATTTTCTTTTGTTTCTTAGAGTGGGACTTCTGTTGTATATGTAGTGGTTCTACTTTTGCTTGTCAGCGGGAGCCACAGTCAAACACCTTCTTACACCTGTAACCCCCAGCCAGGTATTCGCCCCACTGCAGCTTCAGGTATGTCAATTGAAGAACACCTGTCATTGCAAAGAACTGATGAAATATGAATATTAATAGAGATTATGATTTACTTCTTGTTTGATCAACATATCAATTTAACTTGGTCCTTTCTATTTCTTATCCGCAAATTATTTAACTGCAATGTTTTATTCTAGTTAAAGGTATTGTGAGCTAAATAAACAATAAGCTTCTTTTTATTTTTAAATATAGAACCCCCATTTCCCGTTGTACCAAACACGTTTTCCACTAAACTAGAAGCCATTATTGTGGATCGCAACGAGACGGTCTCCGCGGAAGAATACTTCGACGAATACAACAACCGAGCCGCTCTCTTTATGTTAAGGGGTGATCAGATCAACAAGCTTATCTTTGATTACAACACCGAAGAACTATTTTACGTCTATCGTAAGTCAGAATTAGATAAAGTCATGATTTACATTAACTTGTATTCGTACAAATTAAACATTATTTATTCTGAAAATTGACGTCTTTCAGCCGAGAGATACCCTTTTTCAAATAAAGTTAAAGAGAAAACACTTTATATAGAAATGAAACCAAGGTTGTTAAATTTATAAATCAAGTTAATAAAAAAAAGTTAATCAAGAAAAAATTAAATAATATAAAATGAAAGTAAATAAGCCTCAGAATGATATTTCTAGCTAACGGCACCTGTAGAACCACCAATCTGACGACGGACGACAACAACCTGTTGTTTGGAAACGTTAAAATAGAAGGGGGGTTACACGTGTTTTCAACAAATGGTGCCATTCATTTCTCACAAAAATATGGACAGGTAGGTAAAACTCAGACGTCTGTCCTTAAAGTTACTGAAGAAAGAACAGGAAGCTACATGTAGCTGTTTAGTAAAGCACCGTTCCTTTCTGAAAGTTCTAGTATTTTATTACTAAAACAATTATAAATCAATTTTCAAATAAAATAAAAATAAATTCAAGTTCATTTAAAACATAATGGTTTATGCCTATTATAAACTATTCATATTCCTTTCTTCTACATGTATGTAGGTTCAAGCATCAAATGATAAAAATAATTTGGATTTAATTCAGTAGTCACTTTAAAAAAATTAAATTTTTTCTTTATTCATAATAACTTAGTACAACATAAAATTGTTAAAAATGGACTCTTGACAATGGAAAGAGTACAAAATAATTATGTATTTTGACAGCATTAATCAGTTCGAGTTGGGATGGAATTTGATTGTCTTTACAATCATTCACCATTTAAGACGTTTTCAGTTGCAGCAACAAATCATAATATTTTTTTCATACATCAATCAAATCATTATATCTTTAGATATTATTGTACTATATACCTGCAGACATACAAGGGTAAAAAGGTGATTCGAGGAATAAATTGTGACCAGTGGAGCACGTGTCTGACCTGGCAACCACTGCAGTCCACATTTACCCTGGACTACTACTTCACAGGTTAGCAACCCTCTGTTACTATGTAACACCCACAAAATTTATTTTGATACAAAGTTACTAATATCAACATGGCTATAGGTAAGCGTATCAAGCTTTTTATTTGATTACCAGATCAGAATTGGATGACGTCCTCTGGGTACTCTCAGGTTCCTGTTCGAGCTGAGATATTCGGGATACAACAACAGCCCGGCGGGAATCCTCGGCAGTTCCACCATATCTACGACTACACAGACTTCACTACAACACTGGACCCCAGAACAACAGTGTTTGAGGTAAAACTAGGGAATCTTAATTTTTCGCAATCTATATTTGATTTCTTAGATGGAATCTAATTCATGTATATGAAATATATGAAGTATATGAAATATGGGATAAAATGTCAGCTTTATCCTCCTCCCCCATCTCTCTAAAAATCGACAGTCTGTAAAATGGTAAAAATGAAAAAAGTTTTAATAGACTGTATATTAGATAAAAGAAAAGAAAATTTCTTCCGATACCAAATATACAGACCAAATATTTCCTTGATGTATAGTTCATATAAAGAAGCAATAATAATGACACTATGTTTTCAGACCCCCCATTTCGTCACCTGCACTAACCGGACTCAGCTACGAAGTGTTCCATCCCTTAAGTCGGCGTTTTCGTACAGAGAGGAAATAATTTCATCTACGGGAACCACAAGTAACTCAGACGTAAGTCAGCAATTCTTTTTTTCCAAAATTTCAAAACTTTATTTCTAGAAATTGGAACAGAAGGTTTTTCTAAGGACTTTAAAAAATTTGATAATAAAATTTGGAACATTGGGCTTCAGCCAAACAGTGTACCTTTCAACTGAGTGTCAACTTTGGGACAAAAATGGTTTGATGATAACCGAGACGCGTTTTCTGAAAATCAAAAACTATTAAAGGATACTTACAATCGTCATAAAAAAAAAATCGTTCATTAAAACTATAAATAAAGTAATTACAATATAATTACAGGTATGGTTTGACTCCACCTACAAACTAATGAGATTAGATTACCGACCAGCCTCTGGGTCCCCTCCATACTACAGTAACGACACCATCACCGAGATACACGACTACAGCATAGGTAAAATACAGACCTATAGGGCAAGTATGAAGCTATATCACCGAGATACACGACTACAGCATAGGTAAAATACAGACCTATAGGGCAAGTATGAAGCTATATCTCCGAGATACACGACTACAGCATAGGTAAAATACAGACCTATAGGGCAAGTATGAAGCTGTATCACCGAGATACACGACTACAGCATAGGTAAAATACAGACCTATAGGGCAGGTATGAAGCTATATCACCGAGATACACGACTACAGCATAGGTAAAATACGTACTTATAGGGCATGTATGAAGCTATATCACCGAGATACACAACTACAGCATAGGTAAAATACAGACCTATAGGGCAGGTATGAAGCTATATCACCGAGATACACGACTACAGCATAGGTAAAATACAGACCTATAGGGCAGGTATGAAGCTATATCAGCGAGATACACGACTACAGCATAGGTAAAATACGTACTTATAGGGCAGGTATGAAGCTATATCACCGAGATACACGACTACAGCACAGGTAAAATACAGACCTATAGGGCAGGTATGAAGCTATATCACCGAGATACACGACTACAGCATAGGTAAAATACAGACCTATAGGGCAGGTATGAAGCTATATCACCGAGATACACGACTACAACATAGGTGAAATACAGACCTATAGGGCAAGTATGAAGCTATATCACCGAGATACACGACTACAGCATAGGTAAAATACAGACCTATAGGGCAGGTATGAAGCTATAGATATATAAAGCGAGAAATTAGTTTGGCGGATTAGCTTTTACAGAAATATATAAAAGAAAATCTACCTCATTAATGTGTTGCTTGTGGTGAAGAAATCTACGTGTATATGCATCTATACATGATCGTTTTGTTTGACAAAATAATTTTCCCATTCTAGGAGTGGCTTACGCGATAGACAAGGTGATGCAGAACTGTTCGATCATCCCTCTACAGAACACCTCGTTTGACGCCTCCATCACTAATGTATCAACTGGAGTAAACAAACAGCAGTTTATTCTCAAGATGAAGACTCCCGATGACCTGTTTTACCTTGACAATAACTACACGTATACTGGCAGAGTGAGTAGTTAGCAGTGTCATGACGGAAGATAGAATTAGAATGAAAATTTTAAATCAAAACGATTTCCAGAATCTTTGTAGGTGAAAAATTGTCAAAAAAGTCTATCACATTTTTTTAATACCTTATTTCAGTGAATTTTCGCCAGTACTTTTTTTTGGTATTTTCAGCGTAGAGCCCGTGGTCTGAATTGTGACGTGTTTATTCGTACCCGCGATGATTACCCTTTGGGACCCTTCAAAATGCATGCGATTTTGGAATTTTACTTCCTAGCTGTAAGTCTATAGCATTGTAACAAAATCCACAGAAGTTTGTATTGTAATTAATTGCTGATGTATTTTATTTCATGACTTTTTAATGTTTATTAATTTGTAAAATTGACTCTTCTTTAATTTGATAATGTATGGTGGTTTATAAAATTCTAATAAGATTCAATCATTATATGTACTGGGTAATTTGAAATAATATACCATTGGAATTGATATTAATTTGAGAATCTGAATACTAGAACAAATATTCTAAATGTTTTCAATTTAAAATTCACGTTTAAGGAAAAGTTAACCATTTAAACGTTTCAGGATTGAGATGCGTATGATGTTCAGATATGCATTTGAATTAATTATTTAAAGAGTTTAATTAAATGAAATATAAATTTTGTCCTCCCCTTATTTAATCCCATTTAAAAGAACTTACTCTCTCTATTTTTTTTTTGTGTATTTTATTATTATCATTTAAAACATCACCAACATAAGAATCTATTCCTGTAATATTCCTGTAATATTCTGCTTCGTTTCCACTGTTCTAGAATGACCAAAAAGAACAGAATAACGCCGGAGCCCTAACACAAACCTCAAAAGATGTACCAATCCAACTGAATGTCTTCATTCCAGGGGTTATTAATATTTTTAACTTTTGATTTGATAGTGAAAAAATTGAGTAAATGTATTTACCTTTTTTTCAATAAATTGTTTATACAATAGAGTAAGAGCCGTGGATATTAATTTGTAAGTACATATTCAACATGTCCTTGATATTTAGTTTCCTATCTAAATGTTTTTAGGTTCTGAAGGTTAACTGCGTTGGTTGAAAATTGGTCTAAAAACTATATATCGTATTTGCCATTGTTGCAATAGTGTTCATTGAAATCCATTTTTTAGACAGATTTAATTTTATAGAAATAATTATTGATTATTTAAATATTGCTTTACCATTAGGAATCTGTTACCTTGACCTATAACATTTTCAACTTTGACCCCGAGGATCCAGAAATCACAAACTTTGACGTCAGCACTTGTTTTGCAGCTGATCAAAAGATTACATTCAAACTGACATATTATGGTATTTATCAATTTTGAAACTTCGTCCATTTTGCAAAGATGAAAAAAACCTAGAATGAACTGATATGCAATGACTTATCATTTCTTTATTCATATTCCAGGAACGTTTGATGCGAACGTGATTTCTTACAAGCAAATCTTTTTATTCCAAACAATATCAGCCGTTGCTAACGCTGCAGGTGTTACCCCTTTACGAGTCTCTAACCCCACAATGTACATGCAATCGTCACAGGCGTATTTCGTGGCGACCCTCCTGGACAAGGCCCCCACAATAAGTAATTGAACTATGTTTAATCTATATTTAGAAATTACCTGTTCGACATGTAAAAAGCTTTCCTTTCATACACATTTATTGTTATGATATTTTTTTTATTTTGAGCCTATTCAAGGATAAAGTAGTAAACGATTTCTTGATGAACTTGTTTAAAACTGCGAAAGAAAGATTATATGACATTTACACGTTTGCAGTGAGATACCAGAAAATTCCCGGGAAGGTTGTTCAGTTCCACAATGACGCCGTTATTGGAGGAATCACTTCCGCTTCCGATTGCGCAGACACTTGTCAGACGTTTGGGAACTGGACCTGTAATAGTTTTGAGTACTGTCCGTCGTCACTGACCTGTACACTAAGTAAAATCCACACGGCTGACGGCACTGTGACGGACTCGACTCAGATGTGCGATCTCTATGACAGTAAGTTTTAAGTAAAGTCTCCCGTGCGCATGTAGGTAATTTTAATGACTAAATATTCCCCTTTAACTTAACAGCTTATGAAAATATGAAAACGTGAGCATCAATTTTAATTTCCAATGAAGGTTGAGAGAATGCTTGTGATTTCAAGATGCATTTTTCAAATGTAACTCGCCTCCTTCAAATTCATTTTGAAAGTTTTCACAAAGAAATTAAGCTGTTCACAATCATAAATCAGGGAGTTGTTCTTATATTTCCCAACAGGAACACTCGGCACACCGAGTTTTGCCGAAGTCCCTCTTAGTAGGGCGTGGAACAACCTTAGGAATACAGTTGTGAAGAAAATTTTCAAAATACAAGTGCAATTTGATAAGAGTGTAAGTTAATATTTTTCTTATTCTTGAAAATTGGTTTGCCAAAAAAGCTTTTGTCAATTGCATGTGCAGGTCTGTTTAATGCTTCACTACTGTATATTAGGTTCAAACGTATACCGCTGAGACCATCAGCAATAACATTCTGGACAATCCAGCACAAGCCGCAGTCTCTAGTGAGTATCAGTATCACGTGACAAGCACATTAAAATTATCCTAAAATCACAACATCACCATTAAAAAACAGAATTAAGAAAAGAAGAAAAAACTTCATTTTTGAAGGCACTTGCAGGAACCATAATGTTTTCTTTTTCAGCAAATGTTATGAGTAACTTTAAACTGATGACAAACAAATTCGTGAAGAACTTTGACATCGACATTCTATCCGGGATCTCGGTAGACGACTGTGCGCAGGCGTGCATGACGGCATTAAACTACGTCTGTAACTCATTTGAATATCAGTACGCAACAAGTTACTGTTTGTTGTCCACGCTTCACCCTGACGAAAATCCTTCATTGATAACGACCAATGTTGGAGTGGACTTGTTTATCCGTAAGTAAAAATCTAAATAAATTCAACAAAAGATAGTTTTTGGGTAAAAGAGACCTGGTGACTGGTAATTCAGCTAATCTTTGATAAATGATATGTATTATTATTTTTTTTTTCATTTATTCAGGTGATTATTCTAACAAGTTTATTGAGACTCCCGGAACAACCGTTCTTTCATCATCCAATGCTGTTTACCAACAGATCTACGACACAAACCAGTGTGCTAAATTTTGTGTAGACTACCAGGGATTCCAATGCAAATCCTTTGATTTTTGTCCAGATATAGGAACTTGCTTTCTAGGAAAATCGCACGTTTTTGATGTTCCTAAATCTCAAATAAAACTGAATCCGATGTGTAACCACTGGTCAAGTAAGTAGCTGTTGATGTTGAAGTTTTTCGGGTGATTTTCAGAAATCACTGTGTGTACAATATTTCATTTTTCTCTTTAGGGAAATACATCGACGACTTCAAACAGAGCAAGATGAACGTGAACATTAAAATGATCAACGATCGTATTATAACTGGAATAAGTGTGAACCAATGCGCAAAGTCTTGTGTTGATATGGAGGGCGGAAGTTGTGCATCGTTTGCATTTTGTAATACTGGGTCAGAGTGCAGATTAAGTACTTCTGCTCTAAGTAATGTGGGACAAGTGGGTCCGACGGCTGTAGCGACATGTTCTGTATACAGCAGTAAGTTGTAATGTAGCAAAATAATCCTACGTTTTATAGTTCAGTCTATGTTAATAATTTATAACTGGTAAGTGGATATAAATGTTTAAATGCTTTCTTTAAGGACAATCTTTCCCTGATGGCACAACATACATTGCAAATCCGCAGAAATACTATGGAAACTTGAACACGCCTTCTACTGGTGGCATCTCTAAAGGTATGAGTTCAATCCCCTTGTGAATGGTCTGAAAGACGTATCTTAGTTATCTCTTCAGAAATATATCGACCGCCTAGAACCGTAAGAAAGCATTTAATAGCTGATGTGTAGGGCAAAAATGTTTGAATATTTTTACTTTCGATTAAAAAAGATACTTCGCATTTAATGACAAACAGTTGATATTCAGTCTGTGGATACACTGTTAAACAATGCTGAATGACTTGATTCTATTGTTTCCTTTTATTTTGAAGGCAATTTTTGAAAATGTCAAACTAATCTTTGAAACTATGTTTTATGTGATCTCCATGATAAAGAAAAAAAACTGTTCTTCTAGGTGGCGCTGCGGGTGTGGCCATAGTGATGATAATAGTTGGGGTCCTCTTAACTGCCTTAGTTCTGTTCCTGTATGTTAAGTTCTACAACAAAGGAGGGGACGATATGACCATCAAGTTCTCACGACAGGTGGACGATGAATAAACACTCATCATTTCACGAAATCTCACCATCCCAGCGGATACAGAAGACACCACTCTCTGTATCTGATGAGCACGTGTTCCTCGTGTACAGCATGACTTATTGTGCAATATCATAAATATTTATCATTTTGTTGGAGATTGTTGAAATTACATCACTGAGTGCAAGGTAATTAGTGTGTAAATGTTGGTTTCATTATTATGTTGAAATGTTTTTGTGTTTTTATAATAAAACTATGTACATTTTGTACCAGTCCTATGAATATGAATTGATTAATTTTTAACAATTTTTGTTTTTGCATCAAAGAAATTCGACGAAAAAGAATCACCACCCAAAAAATATTTTTTTAAGATAAATGAATCACCACCCAAAAATGTTTTATGATAAAAGCGTTGACTTCAACTTATCAATTACCTTACTTATGCAGCAATATTATAATACCTCATCACCTGAACATGGAGTTTGCATCTCTCAGTTGATTCGAATACAAGTGTATACTCTGCTTGTGAAAAATTTCTTTAGCTAGATAAGTAATTGACAAACAAGATGATGAAAAAAGAACATCAACAGTTTCGTTTTAATTCGTCAAGTTCTATGGTGGGAACAATTACCTTGTCAGCAAATACAGACTATCATTAAATCAATTGCTGACTGACATTGTCGTACTAATTGTTAAGTCATTATTTACACTCTGAAATTTCAACGTATTTTCCGTTATTCCCTGATCCTGACAATGAGCACACGGCGAGTATGGTCGGTTGGTAGTGGATGCTTACTACTTCATGGCAACCGATCCAATCTCATATGTTTTAGAGGTCTGTGTTTGTTCTACTCTTAACTTGTATTGTTTAAATGGTCTTTTTAGCTAGAAAACTATTTGTTACCTCCATATTTTTCAGTCTATGATTCAGAACGTTACACCGAAGAATTGTTCTCTCATAACTTCGCTTATATCCTTAATTAATATTAGGTACTTGGTTCCATCTCTAGATTTTCCAAGTGTTTTGTCCTATTCTAAGATTTTTGTAAGTGTTTTACGGCCTTTTCAAAGACAAAAACTACTACTCCACGATCAACAAGGAATATTGCTTTTTATTCTAAAATCATCCTGATTAATGTTTATATTTATATGTTTTAGTGTCGTATAGAAGTCATCATGATCACAACAATAAAAGTAAAATGAGTACAAAATCAAAACCTTTTTAATGATAAGATATGTAATTGATGAAGAAAAATAATATCATGCATTGTATGAAAATTTTCATTTAAATTAAAGCCGAAAAGAGTAACATACCGTGGCAGTGCAACCATGAATAAATCTAATATAAAGATTAAACCTCGTTCAATTTGGAGAAAGGACAGAAAAGTCTTCACGATATAAGAAGGCTACGATATTCCTAATGTGGAATAAGAGTTAGCCTTCCTTAACAAGTAACGTCTTGATGTATTTTGTTCTATATTTTAGAATCTTTATTTCCTCCCTTTTCTCATCTAAACATAAAAGGTACATGTCTTGAAGCACATGTTCTAAATACAAAATCATAAACTATTTTGGTTCTCAATAAAGCTTCCAAATAGAGTTTGAATGAGTTTTGCAATTCTGAAATTTTATCTTAACCTTATTATGCATGTTTTTTTTCCAATCACAAACTTAATTTCATTGTTTTGAAAGGTTAAACTTTAAGGTAAACTTCTTAACTCACTCTTGCTACATAACTTTCTTTGTAATTACAGAAAATGTTAGAGTATGGTAGATATAGGAATATACTTTTATTATCCTTCATATTTGCATTTTTGTCGTCAGTCACTGTTCGTTATCTCCATATCGTTCAATAACAATTATACATTTTATTTCATTAGTATGCTTTTTAAGTTCTAAGTTTGATCTTTGACTGAAAAAATCAATCTTTTTGTTGCCTTTTGATTAATTTATTTCTGTCCTAAATTAATAATCCTGTAAACTAGTTAACATTTAGAATTTTGATTACTGAATTCAAATATATGCTATATGTTCTGTCTTTTTATTTCTTCACTTCTTCATTTTCTGTAAAACTGATTTTGTTTTTGCTTTTTGGTTACGTGGAAAAGCAATCTTAAAAAATAAATCTTCGAACAATACAATGAAATCTTTGAACAGAACATAAGACTCGGGCCCTTGAATTTCAAGAGAAGGGATCGGGTTCCTATGAGGGGTAAAATTCTCATGTGAACGGCTAGTCACACAGACCGGCTGTTCTTTGTATTTTATTTTTGACCTTAAAAAAGATCTCATTGTAATTGTATGTTAAGTTTTTTCCGAATGTATAAGGCGATTTCACAATGGTACTCAACGTGCAATGAAAAAATTTAAAATTATGTAATATGTTTCATTTTTGTCTGACCTCTGATACTTTAAAATAATCATTATATAAAACGAATACAAAAATATTTTTTTACACTCATAAGTGTTTTTATGCAAATTGTTCAAATTACTGACTACAGATTTTCCGGTTTGATTGAACTTGAGAAAAAACACACAGCGGGTGTGACCGGGCGGTAGGGGATACTTACTCCCATATGGAACCCGATCCCACCTCTAACGGTTTAGAGCTCCGCTCTGCTCTTGATTTGTGCTGTTCCATTGCTGGGCGTATGAGCTTGATTTTTATTCGTTATCTACTTTGTCACATTTATGATTGGAATTTTTCGTAATTTTTAGAGCGATCACTTTTCCTAATTTTCACCTATTTCATTCTCATAAATATTTCTAATCAACTCATCAGCTTATTTCTGTACCTGTTTATGCATTAGGTCAAATCAGTTGTACCAATGTGTAAACTACATCCATTTGTTATACTATTTTCCTGTTGTTTTTTTTTTTTTTTTACTGCGATCATGACGAGGAGCACACTGCGAGTGTTTCCAGTTGGCATGGAATGCATTCCTCCATGGCACCAGATCCCACATGGAGCTTTTTAAGAACCTTGTTTGCTCTTCTCCCGACCTGTGATTAGTATAGGTTGAATCGTTATCACCACATTTCATTTATTTTTTAACCAAAATTAAAATTTGCTTTCATATTAATTTAAAGCAATATTTTCATATTTTCAAAATAAACTTTGCAACCATCATGCAGTTTAAAAGTTTTACACGACCCAACTGCAAGTAAGGCATATAGACAACAGTCTTTGTCAAGAACATATGGCTAAGTTTATAAATAGATGAAAGTCCGTCTGAAACAGATATTTTGGACCATAAAACTCTTAGCAATGTTTCGAAGTCAATTGAGAAGTGTCGAGTGTTTATTTTACAATCAGAAAGACATTACACTGATTAACAAAGTAAGTGAAGTGGTACTAAACCTAATTTCGGGCAAGTTTAGGGCAAAGGTCTTGGTTGCCGAAGCACACAAATCTTGATCATCTTTTAACAATATAATAGTTTATTTTTGATAAATATGAGAAATAAAAGAAGACTACAGTTCAATTTATAGTGGTATTCTAGTAGGTAAAAAATCAGTTCATACCTTTATATGGCATAAACGCAGGAAATATACTGACCAATTCTCCTAGCAAAATTTTCAGAGCACATGTATTTTGTGCTAGATTCATGTATGAATATTAAATAAGATCATACATCTGAGGTCTTGTAAATATCTTTGATCTTTGCAAATTACGAGTAAACTTTCATTAAGGAAGAATCTCTTTATGTGTACATTACACAAACGAAAATTACCAAAACCAAGCAAAGAAGAAGTAACAAGAAAAGAAGAGTATACTAGATTACATGATCAGTACGTACAGGTCCCTGCTGGTAAAGCAGGCAACAACATTGTCTTTGTTTGTAAGGCTCATTAGATAACACTATGTATTTTAGAAGAATTTGGATTTAATTCTAGAAATGATAATCCAACTTATACTCATAGTTCCCTTTCTTATGAGGGAATTCTTTAATATCTTAATATCCCAAAGAACCAAAATAATTTTGAAATACCATATGTATATTGGATTTCGAATCTTCAAATAAATCCTTACAAAGATACATAGCGGGTTCCATTAAATGTTCGACTAAGCCTCTTTCTTCACTCCTCACTTAGATATGCTGAAAGGAAAAAGAAACGCAGGGTAGCATAATATTCAAATTTTTTTTGACTGCATGACCGAAAAATACGAAAATTGGTCAAATGAGAAATTTTATTACTATGCACCAAAATTTTGTCTCAACCGTAAAATTTATGACGTCACATAGGGAAACGCTAAAAAGGCCAAAACACGTGCAATTTGATGACGAGGAGTTTGTCAGCAAATCTTGTTGCATAATTTGATGCACCTGAGGTATACACATTGTTTATCAATATTTAGAGACAATATGAATTTCTTGCAATCTTGGTACAGTTTTCGGAAGTTCTATGGGGTCAGGTTTTCGAATTGCCTAATTAATGAAAAAGTCAACAACTTGTAACTTAGCAGTTTCTTGTTAATTTTTTTCCAATAAAAACTTGTTACCCGTTGTCAGAGAGGGCCTGGAATGGTTTTTAATCAACCATGATGATGACGTTAACGCAAAACAGAGTTATGTGATGAGCGGGTTATTCGTCCTGCCATCTCTTAAATCGCCACCATACTACCCCCAAACCGCTTTTCGTACAGTAGACTATAATAATCATTACATTCACACGAAAAATGAAAGGAAACAATTCCGCAATTTTGTTTTTTGAGCCGGTCATCTTACCGTTGTGTTCCTCTCACTGGCGCATGCGCGCGTCGTATGACTAATTAATTGGCGTGGTTACCCATGCCCAATATTGCTAAAGATTGAAAGATAATCACTCTGATAAATTCATGCAAAGGAGAAATAAGGCTCGTGACAGATGCGCGGGAGAGACATTGAAGATATTGAGAGTTTTCGATTTTCACTTTTGGGGGATATCGGCATATGAGCTTCAATAACTCATTAATTATTAAACATGATCAAATGAGACTTTGGTTATATCTTTTTGAAAGATGATTTTAAAAGTTAGATAGGAATATCGAAAAGAAATTAAAGGAAAAATAAATTTGATTCACCTCAAAAGTTTACCCTGCGTTTCTTTTCCTTATAGTATATTAACTGTAGTGAAGGAGAAAATTCAAGAGTATTGTGCAACAATTGCAATGTATTAGAGAAGTGGTGAAAATCAGATGTGGATACTAAAATATTCCAAGAAACTTATGGACAATTTGAAATCACAAGATTTTACAGAAATCAATCGCTTTAAAACTTACGACTTTTCAACTTTATACACAATCATTCAATTTAAATCCAGATTTTTTATATTATTGACATCTGCTTTTTCAATGAAAAAGGAACTCGTAAATTTACTTACCTTGTCATTGGTTATTTACAAAATTATTTTGTTAAAACACAGTCTGATTGCACAACAAGTACTCTTAAGTTGACATCAAAAAGATGTTTGAGTTTCTGGTTGACAATATCTATGTTGTTTTTGGAGACCAGGTCTTCCAACAATCTATCGGGATACCTTTGGGTACTAATTGCTCCCGTAATTAGCAGACCTATTTTAATATTAATATGAAGCAAAATTTGTTCCAAATCGTATGTGTGAAAAGAAGGAAACACTTGTGTGGCCTTCAACTTGAAGTTTAGATACTAGTATGTCGACGACGTATTGTCAATTAACAACTGCAATTTCCATTCTTATGTCGATACGATATATCCTGGTGAGCTTGAGATGAAAGATACCACAGAGTCTGATGCATCTGTTTCAAATTTGGATATTTTACTTGAAAAAGACGTTAATGGTAATCTAACAACCAAGCTCTATGATAAACGTAATAACTATTATAACCTTTCTTTCGTCAACTTCCCTTACTTATGCATCAATATACCTTCATCTCCTGCATACAGAGTTGTCTCAGTTGATTCATACATAAGAGCATGCTCTACGTATAAACAATTTCTAAAACGAGGTAAATTATTGACAAACAAAGTTGATGAAACAAGAATATCAGCAGTCTCATTTTATGTCATCATTTCGTAAGTTTTATGATCGATACAATGACCTTGTCAGCAAATACAATTTATTATTGAGGTAAATGCTGACTGACGTCGTTCATACCTATTGTTAGTCCACTGAATTGACGGATTTTTCTTCTTTTTTTCCTCCCGATCATGACAAGGAGCACAAGGCAGGTGTGGCCAGTTCGCAGGGAATGCTCACTCTTCCATGACACCTTATCCCACCTCTGACGTTTTGGAGGTCCGTGTTTACTCTGCTCCTCTTTGCATTGTTTCATGGATTTTTGATCTTAAATACTGTTCGATATCTCCATATGTTTCATTGTACAAAATGATATAAAAACACAGTTTCCCGGAAACAGATTGTAATTTTAAGATAATTTGAATAGCAGCCAAGCTTCGTCTATGAGCAAAATCACAAAAATATCTGTAACGAAACACCGAAAATAGCCATACAAGAAAAGCTTTTATTCAGCATCCAGCATCTTAATGAGTGTTGCTTAATCTTAATAGATTATTCCGTGCCGAGCAAGGCCGGAAACAAACGTTACGTTTGATTGGGATGCCTTTAAATTATCAAAACTTAGATATAAGGAGAGAATGCAAATATTATAGTAAACTCAAAGAAAACAGTCAAAATTTATTGTTATTACTAAATGTGTCTCCTATACACAATGTTTTTTAAAGACGATTTGGGTTTTGTCTTGGATAAAGTTTTTGTTCACCATGACCTTATTTCAAGTCCTTTCAGGAGAATATGAAATATCCCTCAGAAGAACCTGAATATGTATTTAGATTTTGTTTATTGTTTTGTAAAAAAAACCCTTATCTGTATGCGTGTTTATTCTGCCTCATTATTTTTTTTTCTATCCTCTTGCTTTTTGTATTGTCATTGAAGAATGTTGTAGAATGTTCATTTCGTCTCTATTTTTCTCGGTTCCAAGGTTTATTATCGTGCAGTTTACATGAAGCAATTTATAAACTGATAAAAGTATATATTTTTATCGAGATGCCAAGTCCTTGATACTTGATGTATTACTTTGACCTAGATTTCCAATGTGAGGTAGTCGTTCACAAAAATCAATATACTTAACAAAGAAAGTTAAAGCTTGGGACAATAACTTGATAAAGGAATTTAATTCGCTGATAAACTTGTACTTTAAGATTAAGTTTTGTTTACTATTAAGGAACTGCATGTATTCAACTTGACTTTACTATTCTAGATTTCTGCATAGAAATTATTTTGGCAGATAACTTGCGATAAACAAAATTCCATTCAGTTTTGTCGTGATTTTTACTCAAAAGAGACGGTAAAAAATATGGAATATGTATGATAAAATATACTCCTTGTTTAAAATAATTTTTTATAAAGTATTTAAAAAAAAAATTATAAAAATTATAGCTTGAAAAACGTTTGTCAGTATTTGACTTATGACAAGGTCATTGTATCCACCATAGAACTTAAAAATGACTTTTAACGAGATTGCCGATCCATATATCGAAATACTTCGAAAGTCACGCTAACGAACATTGTGACTAATTGGTTCTTGACGAACAAAGTTACATGTTTGTGGAAGATGTTCCTTTCATGCTTTTCTTCTTTCTATGTTCAATTCTTTCTCGAGAGAAATGAGCTTAATTAACAATCGGATTATCATTTCATTTACATGTACTTAAAAGGATGGGGTACATTTAAAACGAACGGTTATAATGTATTTGTTCACCTCGACCTTTGTTAATCAGTAGTAGATATTAACTTATAAAGTTTTAGCTTTTTTGAGTAAAAATAGTACGTTTTTTGATTCATGAGTATTTTTAGTCATATTTAAATATTGTTAGCGCAAGTTTGTTTGATCGTTCTACTAGTTTTTATTTTCTGAAGCTGTAATATACATTAGAACGTCACCGAAGAGGAAAAAAAATCAAAAATAATTGTAACAAACTCTTTCATTTCACAACGAAGTATTTCGTATTATAGAAAAGAGTCGCAATCAATTCCCTTCTTCTCATTTAGATTGTGTCAACATATACAAGGAACTTTTTAGAGCTGTTGTAATAAGATATTGTTATACATGTATGGAGCTACACAAAGCCGAGTATCTCCAGCAGTGAATTAAATATTGAACAGTGAGGAGCTCAAGAAAAACCACTTTTATACATTCTTTTTACCTAGTTTTTATGCTTTATAATTTATAGCTACCTTTAAATGTCAAGAAATAAAGTGAGAATTGGGTTATCACTGAAAATAGAGATCAATAAATCAAATCACCATGGTCGTATAATCAACTCTCAACTTGAAGCTACAAACAAACCGATCGTAAATGACACAATCAAGAAAATTTATGTCATTGATAAAGCAAACAGTTATATGTGGACACGTTTTAATGCACGATTCCTTTACAATGAATGTGCAGTTTTTCTATCACATTTGGAAGACTTTATTTTATTAAATGACAAGTGTTTCCGTTAGGTTTTTTTTCAATTTAGAATCTAAATTTATCACTTCTTAGAATCAATGATACTATAATTGATTCTTTGATCATGGAATTGCTAGAACTATGAGAATTAAAGAGATGATTTTCTTTGTGTTAACAACACTTTCCATTTATATCATTCATGCATTTATTGGGGTCAAGACAAGAAAAACATATCCTTCTTGCTTTTTCCAGTATTTTTTTTTTTGACAAGAACCTAATTTCGAAATATCTGAAGGCAAACTGAATTCAAATACGTTATATGTAACAATTTTTTTTGCTCTTTGTGTTAAAAAAAGTTTAATCTCAAAGCAGTCTTTTGAAACCTAGGGTAAAAAACTTATCAAAGTCAGGTTTTAGAAATATTTGGCAGTTAGGAATGAAAACTTTTCCTATCATTATTTTTTTAAGGCAATTTTTTCCCAAAAGCTATTTCATTTATTGAAAGTCGAAAGTACTGACAGACGTTTTCCTTGCTCTGAATTGTTCACAGATTTAACCCTTCCCTAGAATGGGACACACGGTGGTCCGACTTACAGTCCACAGGGGATGCTTACTCCTTGATGACACCTTATCCGACTTTTATCCTGACGATTTTTGAAGTTGATGTTTGCTCTGCACCCTGTTTGATTGTTTTAGTGGACTAATATCTTGATTACTGTTTGATATAATAATACCTCCTTATTAATGAAAGATGCAGACCGTTTTATGTACGATTATGGATGTTTTTCCAACTATAATAGTTTTAAAGAATGTCATCTTAGTTTAAAAGAATTGGTTGACAATTTTTCAAACCATGCATTTAATTGATCCTTTCGGAATGTATAAACTCTTTATTGAGTCTTATTTTCTCTACATTAAGTTGAAACCAATGCACACTGTGTTTACAATACTGAGTATCAGCTTCCCATTGAAATTGCTTGATCAATATCAACTTTCTTTAGAAGAAGCATATCACACACAATTCATTGTTCTTCAAGCAAATCATTAATTATGATAATTAATCAATTATCGAATAAACAAAAAAAAGAGAACTCTTTTCATGTCTCATATGAAAATATGATGTATAGATAATTATACGTATCAACAGGACCAGTCTCTTTGGATTGTTGTTTTTTTTAAATAAAGATATCTAATTATAAATTATATTATTTTTGTATTATGAGAATGTGACGAATAAAACATCAATGAAGACATCATATCAATCTGATAAAGAATCCGTCATAAAGAGAGTGTGTTAATCTTGTTTAAATGACTCGAGCAGACGGCGAGGGAAGATGACATCATTATCTGTCTGTTTTAATCGCCTTAGCAGTTACACTCGGTCTACTTCTGGACAAAGAGACAATGGGGATTGTACTTTGGCCATGAACAGCTGAATACGCAGACGAACTTTTAAGACAACACTGTACCAAGTCGAACTTCCACGTTAATTCTATCTCGTATTGAAGTATTGGCATCTTTACAGGTATGGTCAAATTGTGGAGAGAGAGAGAGAGAGAGAGAGAGAGAGAGAGAGAGAGAGAGAGAGAGAGAGAGAGAGAGAGAGAGAGAGAGAGAGAGAGAGAGAGAGAGAGAGAGAGAGAGAGAGAGAGAGAGAGATTTATTACATATGAATAGTCTGGATTATCAAAATCTGTTCAACAGGAAACACATTCCATTGACTGTATCAAAATTTAATCAAAGAGACTGATAAATCAATTGACTTATGTCAGAAAAACAATGTTTTGCTGTAATGATAAAAAGGTAGGTTTTTTGTATCTCCGCATTAGGAATGCCCTATAAACAAGGTATCTGTAAAATCATCCCATTAAATCTTTATGTAGAACTTCTCCAGGCAAACATATCTTTTTTAGATGATATTACTACAGAACACTCACGATTTCAATATCTTTGTAGGTGGAATATTTTTTGGTATAAATTTGAAAGTACAAGAAAAATACGCAATTTCCCAATTTTAGAGTAATAATATTGGCTTAATATTTGTATTAAAATGGCTGAAAAAATTGAATTTGAGAAGCAAAAAGAAATTATAATAAATATTTCAAATTATCTCTTCTAAGAAGGAGGTCTTTGAAATGTCAAATCTTTGACATAAGCTTTCTTCCACTCATTTATAAATATTCTTTTAACTATCGGGATTCAAGTGATTTTAAGCATTATCTGAGTACACATTATAACGATGAACATTGAAATTATTGATAAAATTAATACTTTCTTAAGACTTTCATGATGATTTTATTAGATTTATCACCTTTCTGGCTACTTTACAGTACACAAAGTGATCATCAAATATACATAAAATATCATCCAGTTCATATTGGAATTTGTCATAAAACAGTTCAAAATATTGCACATTCCTCAAAGAACACATGCTTGGTTTGGAAGACATCCATCTTAGTGTTTTCCTGAACAACCCTAGAAGAGAATTTATGAAAAGGGTTTTTTTCCTGAACATAAATCATAAATGACTAGGATTTTGACTTGAAGATCCCCGGGAGTAGTGAACATTACGAATTGCACTTCATAGATTGGAGTGAGTTCCTTTCAGTCTGAGTCGTGGATGACGATGACGCAGTTGGCTCGTTGTTTGAGTATTGAACGTGGGGATTTCTTTTTATCACTTTCACTATCACTGTCCCTGGGTGACTCTGTCCCCTGGGCATCAGACCAGCGGACCCGACACTCCAGCTTCTTATTCTCCTTCTCTCTACAGACCAGTTTTACCGAGGTCCTCTCTGTGTGTTTTTTGTTCTTACACTCTTCACAGGGTCCGGTGGCAAACATTGAGCCATTATGACGGCAATCGTACACCATCTCCCTGTTTGGATGTTTCTTTTCCTATAGTAAAAATTCCTCTTAAGTTTCTATTCCTATTGTAAAAATTTCCACTTCAGTTGTGACAAATACCAGTCTCTTCTGTGAAATACTCTGTTAGAATTATTTTCAAAACTTGTTACCTTATGAAAAGTTAATTCTCAAGAAAAAACTGTTAATATGTGTCCGGCTTTCAGAGCGATAAAAATTCTCAAGACTTAATACACAATGTCTTTCTCTTTTCGTGTTCTGTTGAAGTTCTAACAATTCAGACGTTATCTTCAGTACTTATATGGCATTATTTACATATTTGATAACCCACGTGCTTTCCGTTGTTTGGCCATGATTATTTCCTATTCGCGCTGCGCCCAATCAATAGATGAATAGCATGGGCGTGAATTTACAGGTGTAATAACTCTTTAAATTGCAACAGCTAGGTCGTTCTGATCAATTGAACAATGTTCATTCAGGCTTTGCTTTTGATAAGCTCTACAAAAAATAAAACAAATGACTGCTCGTTATGTTAATATCTTGCTATTGTTGACAGTTTCCTGTGACATACAGACTCAAAATGAGGCCTTAGAATACAAGTCACCTTCTTCCTTTATGCCTTTCACATTAGCCAAATTAGTCAACTTTTTATGAAAGTAATTGAAGGTAGTCAAGAATGGATCGAAACTGTACACGCACCTAGTAGTAGTGACTTGATTAATAAAAAAATTCACGAGAAATTCTCTCTGATTAGTAATTTAATAAAAGCAATGATTATATTATAAAGCTACCCCAAAAATAATATAGTTGACTTTTTGATGTGATGTAATCTTTCTAAAGGACTGATTAGGGAGATAGGAGTAAAGCTGTTGACTTTGACGTTACGATTCTTTCTTTGACCTCACTACAGGCTAGTTGCCAAGTGCAATCAATAAGTAAAGAATTTAATTACAACACTGATACGCTTTATGGGCTTGTTTGTAAACAGATGTATTTATGGAACATTTGTCGTCTTCATAAGTAAATGCCGTGATTCAGGCTAAGCAGCGTGACACGGGTACATTGTTAAAGGTTTCCGACAATTGATGTTTGAACATTGAATGTTTCCCATTTTATATCGATATTATCAATCCTTTCAAAGTTATTTATAAAAAAAAAAATTGTTTCGTGTTTATTATATATTAGACTTGGTTGCAAGCCAGAATGGAACATACACAACACCAGGTTTTATATGTCTCTGACAACACATAAAATTCATTGTTTTACATGCACAGATTGTATGTTTAGCAAAATAATGAAAAGTAAAGCTGCATTAAAAAATCATGAATATTTTCACACCTAGTAAGGAAATCGATGTAGAATAACGTTTCTATAATAGTATATTTTTGAAGAATTTTTGAATTCATATTCTTCTATTTACTACTAATTATATTAATGTCAGTAGAATAAAGCTAGGAACCAAGTCTAAATAACTATCATTTTTAACTCTAAAAGTCTTTTATTGAATGAAATATTTCAATCCATAATCAAGGCATTTTATTTGAAAAAATGAAATTCTCTCGACAAAAATGGTAGTTATCTAGGTTCGGTAATTTTTCGAAACATAGAAGGCAATTAATGAGCTTGGTTTGTATTTAAGAAAAACTCACATAAACTTTACAATTATTTCAATTGATATATAATTATCGAGATAACGAACAGTATTCAAACTTAAAAATTCTTAAACATCAGAGATTGGATCGGGTGCAATGGAAGAGTGAGCATTCCCTGCCGACCGTCCGTGTGCTCCTTACCATGATTAGGAAATATAGGAAAGATCCATAGACAATTCATTCAGAATGTAAATATTAAATAACCTTACAATCAGTATCAAAAACGTCAGTCATCATTTGACTGAAATATAGTTTGTTTTAATCAGACAGAGTCATTGTTCCGACAATAGAATGTTTGAAATGATGCATTTAAACGAGACTTCTGATATTCCTGTTTCAGGAACTTGTTTTTCAATAATTTACCTCGTTTTAGAAATTGTTCTAACGTAGAGCATGCTTTTGCGTATCGAATCATAAGAAAAACATAAACTCTATTTGCAGGTTATTTGGGTATAGTGTTGTATAAGTAAGGAATTTTACAATTGTAAAGTTACATGTGAAATCATCATGTTTATCATAAAGTTTTGTTGTAAGATTACCATTAATGTCTTTCTCTCGTGATATATATCCAAACATAAAAAAGATGAGTCAGACTCTGTGATATCTTTTATTTCAAGCTCATCATGATATCTAGTGTCGACATAAGAATGTAAATAATCATTGTTATTTGACAATACGCCGTCGATATATCAAAACGTCAAGTTGCAATCCATAGCAAGTGCTTTCTTCATTTTATGTATAAGTTTTGAACAAATTCTACTTTATATGAATTCAAAAGTTGGTCTGCTAATAATGGGGTGCAAGAAATGGAAGACACTTGTTTTTTTTACAAAAGAAACGAAATGTAAATCTATTATAACAGACTTTAAGACTAAATGAAGAAGTCATACTTTTTTCTCATAAATGCAAGAGACATTGGAATGTTTTGATTGCTAAGAGATAGGTTGTTATTGAAGGAATGCCAGTTCCTATTCTTTAGTAACTTTCACGATTAATGACTTAAACTTATCTGATTTCAACAATCCTGATTTTCTAAACGCGAGAACCGTTAGCACGACAGCTTATTTAGTTAACATAAAAGATTTTAATATTTGGCCCTTCATTTTCAGATTGTGCATGTCCTTTTAAACTCTACATTGGCATCGAATATTAAAATGAAAATTATAAATGACCAAAGCTGTGATACAAGCAGACCATATCAATTAAAATTCTAATAATGCTCCAATACTTAGCTGAACTTGTTATCAATGAGATCATATAAAACGCTACTGAAATTGTGTTTAGGATTGAACGCTAGGTAGATATGGTAAATAATATAGAAAACACACTACTATATTATCAGATGTTTACACTTTCTCGTAAAATCGGTCGCTTTCTGAAGAAATAAAAGTACTTGTCCTTGCAAATGTTACGTCATTACCGTACTTTGCCAAACAGTTCTATTTAATTGTAAATAATTTTCGAAAGATCAAAATGTCAGTTGACAGGTTGTAATGTATAAAGGAATTGTGTGCGTAAGTATACCTATGCCTTACTGACGCTTGTCAACGCTTCTGTGGTAGGAGCTTTTTTTCCTCAACAAAAGAATATTTGAAAAAAAAACACTCAAGGAACTAACAAGTTTTTGATATTTTACATTTATATACTTGGCATATTTATTCTCTAACAACTCTAGAATCAGAGATGATTCAAATCAAAAGGGAAAATCTTACACCATTATCTTAATGTCTCCGATGTACTCAATGACCCAAATTGCCAGAACTTTGATTAATTTGACGATTGCACTTGTACATGGCAGAGAAGATATCATTCCATGGTCTGAAGAATTAACTTGTTGAAAAATTTATAAATTTATTCGAACGTAATGTATCGCTTTGTTAGTCTCCCCTAGTTTTGATGGTTTTGAATACTTTGGTTAATTCATTTTTATGACTCTTTAATGTCGGTCGACAGGGGATGCTCACTTATCCATGGCACCTGATCTCACCTCTGATTTTTTGGAAGTCCGTTTTAAAATTACTGTCTGAGTACCACCCCTCCTCTATTGTATGACGAATCTATGTTTACATCCCGAATTTTTTAAAATATACTTTTTTTTATGAAAGACAGTCCCTATTGGATCTCTCTATGTGTTACATTTATAGTTATAAAAGCTAGATATCTTAAAATAACGGGATAAAAAGGGATTCAAAATGTTAAAGGTTTTGGAGCTAAAAGCTTTTGAAAATTAATTAGGGGAAAAACAATATCCTGAAGTTTTGTTATGTGATTTACCAACACCAGTCCTTTTCAACTCTGTAAACCAATAGAAATTGATTATTATCAACTGGAGTCGGAAGGAAACCAATATTGACTCCAAAAACTGCTGCATCATCGTGTATTTATATCAATTTCATTTAATTGATATCAAAACCAAAAAAGGGTTTTTTCCTTTGAAACAAGCAGGTAAAAGAGTTGGTTACAGAGAATGAAAGAAGATTTTGTGTGCCAAATCTCTTTTATCTCTCCAAAAATATTGAGAAAAAAAGTTAGAATTGATGGACTTCTACCAAACTAATTTGATACATATTGAATTCAGCTTCTTGGCTAAATATTTCAGTTTATATCCGTTCTTAAATAAAGAAAGAATAATATCGTGTTTTGATCCAGTGGCTATTCAAGAACTTAATTTAAATATGAAATTTGTGATTCCTAACATCTTTAAAGACCCAATAGTTATCAATGTTTTCAAACTTGAAAAATGGTTCAACAAATCGTATTGTTGTAGTTGAATTTGCTTTCCATGATTCCAAATTCTTTTGAGTTACTTTTATTTTATTTCTAGCTAATTTGCATGTTAAACAATACAAAATATTAGGATGTGTAATAAAGTAAGATCGCTGAGTGCATACTCCTTCCCTTTGTTCTTGTGTAAATAAAATCAATCTTGAAAATAGAAATTAAAGACTGTACAGAGCATTCAATTCCGTGCAGTCCACTAGGAAAATACTTGACGCGTATTTCAATTTGCGTGTCAGAAAACTTAATGAATTGGGAGAAATAAGGAAGTTCTATGTTGTCTTAAGGTTTTAATTTCAACTCACTAATGTTTCATTTGTGAATGTGTGTCGTGTAATGTCAAATTATTTTTTAATGGGCCCAGTAATTGAATATGACCTTACTTGAATATTAGACTAGTAAAAAATAATTTTAAAATTCTCCTTTGATTTCTGTTCTCATTTTGATAAAGTGCTAAATATTCGAGTGAATAAAACATCGATCATCTTAACAATGATCAAAATGAGTACATGTATATGTTTATGATAAGCTGTATGAGGAAAAGTGTTCATTAAAACAGCCATGGACTTTGATAAAAAAAGCTACCGTAAAAAGAAATTGTACAAGATCTTGTTACATTAGGTAATTTAGCCTGTTTATGTGACTATTTGATCTTTTTTTTCCTGCGGATTAATATTTGTTCCGTATATGTGTTCACTTATGAAAATTTCATACTTTCAGATATCTTGTCTTTCATTTGATTATGTTTGAGATGAACGAAATGAATTTCAAAAACTTAAGTTCATATAGAGAACCTGATGAAAATGACGATGTCTTACCGGGTATATATCTCTTAGTTAATTGGATACTTTAGAGCCTGCTCTACGTATGAACAATCAATTTCTAAATCGAGGTTTGTTACTGAAAAACAAGTTGATGAAACGAGAATCTCAGCAGTCTCTTTTTAAAATTCATCACATCGTTAGATTTATGGTCGATATAATGATCTTAGCAACCTTATCAATGAATCAAATGCTGATTTACGTTTTACCCATACTAATTATAACTTTAAGACCATCATTTACAAACTACAGAAGGGGATGCTCACTCCTCCATGGCACCTGAGTCGACCTCTGATGTTTCTATAGCTCCAAAATTTATGCAGTGCATTGATAAATGGACTTTGAACTTGAAAACTGTTAATAATATCCATTTAATTCATCTTACACAATTCTAACTTAAACAGAAAATTCTTCTAAAATAGGTTTTAAAGGGGCATGGACACAGTTTCAGCTGATTTTTAAAAATTAATTTTAATTTTTACAATTCCATCCTAAGGCATCATCTAATGATTAGCAAAAATTCATGATCATTTGTTAAATAACAAACGAGAAACATAAGTTAAAGTTCTTCATAAGGTAAACAAGGCTCGTACGTTGTTATTGTTTACATATAGAAAATATCATATTTATAACAAAATGAAATTCAGCAAAGCAATAGAAACTGTCGAATCGTAGTAGAAATAATTTTCTTTAAAATTATCTGCTTTGAACAACATATATAAGTGTATTAACCTATATAAACAAAAACATGGCATAGACCTTGTTTTCATAACAAACGTTTGGAATTCTAAATCTGTACTGTATCTCGACAACTGACGTTCAAATTATTGATAATCATTAGAAAAAACCCTTGTTAAAAATTTGTCAAAATACTAGTAGAGAAATAAATTTTGAAATTTTAGTTGAAACTGTGTCCATGCCTCTTTAAGAAGAGGATTACGTTCAAACAGGTGAGTTCAGTTACCCAATGGCTAGTTGAAATCAGTAACAGGGATTTTATTTTTAACTTATTTATTTTTTGCATGTACTAGTAAATCGTGAAGGACTACGCCTGTTCCATTGAAAAATATTTTTTTAACTGATATGATAGACAACAATAAAACAGGATGCTTTTTGATATTCTGAAATGTGCATTTTTCAATAAAAAAGAAGAATTGACAATTCGTATTCACAAATATCAAGGAAGGATAATCAAGCAAATATTAAAAACCATTAGTGGAAGTGTGTGCCATGCTTTGATGTTTACAATCTTTAATTTTTATAAATAAAAAGCTATTTTCAGAGCTGATGTTGTAGATAAATCAATTTTAAATCTACCACTTTTTATACACAAATGCATTTCAAACCTCAGTATTTGCTATACCTCTTTCTATTTAACATCAGTCATCGCCCACTTTCAGGGAATGGCACGAAAAATGCACCTTTCTCATGCATATTGACACGAGTCAGTGTAAAGACTTTTACGTATATTTACAACTGCTTTGTTAACTTTTCTCCTATATCATTTTATATTGATGTAAAATACATGTAATAGAATAAAAATATTAACAAGATATGCAGGTACATGGATAAAAATTTTCTGCTAAAACAATGTAATGTTTTGGGTTTTTCATTGTGTGCTTACATTTACATTAAAGTAAATATACTGTTATTTATTATAATACAGTTACACTTCCTTTGGTTTAAAGATTGCTAAATGTGTAACTTTTACTGAAGTAATTTTTACTGTCACTATAATTGAAATTAACGAATAAAACTTAATCTTATTTTTTGTTTATAAGATTAACTCTTAAGCAGTCAAAAAATAAATATATATATTTTTTCAAAAACATGTTAACGTGTATCTTTTAAGCTTTAGAACCTGTATTCATTTTTTTTAAAGAAGGTTTATATATCTAAAAAAGAAACTTTAACAGTAAAAATTACTTCATGATAAGAATCAAATTGAACCAGATGACCATTTTTTCAAAGCACTCTGTGACATTTAGAGTAAATCTCAGGAAATAAAAAACACACTTACTGCTTTCCAAAGAATAAAAGAGAATACATAACGAAAAGCTAATGATGGATGTAATCCCCTCTATAGTTAAAAATGCTAAAAAATTCTTTTGAACCGTGACATTCATATCACTTTCTTGTGAATTGCACAAAAGTCATATAATTATCCCAGAAGGAAAATGCACCAAGGTCATGAAAATATTATTAAACAGAACAGCAAAACACACATTAAGAAATTAGGTTTAAAAAGAAAATAAATAACTCGTGTAAGCCTCTGCCTTAGGTGTTGTTGGATCGCCTTTATGAGCTCCCACTCAAGCTAGAGGATTGGAAAAGTCAATACAAAGTGGGAAACGCAATGAGAGTGGAATACTCAAAACGTAAACTGAAATGTTTACTATGTTACATAAGAACTGTATTCTTATTGCATATGAACACTACAGGCATTCTTTGATGCATAAAGTTTTTTTTCTCACAAGGAATGCATTTATCCTTAATATTTCAATTCTTTAAATAATCTGTTCATAAAAATAAACGCAAATAAAATGAATTAAACTGATAATTTCATTTATATTATTTCGTGACGTGTTATTTCTGATTTTTTGAATTTGTATAAAAGATAATTATCAAAAATTTTGATTTTACTCTCAATTGTTTAAAAATATTGAAATCGTAGTTTTTGGTGAGAAAAGAAAATTAGAATACATTGTATTAAGTCTGATATTCAGAGAAATAAAAATATATTATATATTATTAACTAATATCAAGCCCACTTGTTCTTGAAATAGAATCTATAGTTGTAAGGTAAACCCCTGGTGCGATTTAATGCTTTCTCTTCGTTTTCTTTCACAATTTACATTTTACAACCGTCTTTAAATGACTCTAGAGTCCGTTAGAAATTGGGTTATCGCTGCAAATAGGAATCAATAAATCAAGACAAATGGTAGAATTATCAACTCCCAACCCTTAACTACAAACTTCAGATCTTATATAGCACAATAAAGAAAATTTATAGAACAGATAAAGTAAAAGGGTCAGACTTTGACACATTTCAAACAGATATTTGCTTTTGAAAAATGTGCTTTGTTTTAATATACGACATTATTGGAAACCTAACAGTGAAACGGAATAACTTAAACTTTTATTCATCAACTTCTCCTATGTATTTTGCAATATAACGCTTTCTCCAGCATAAAAAGTTTATGTCCCCCACTGATTCTATACTAGTATGCAAGAATTTGTTCTACATACCAACACTTTCTGAAACGAGGCAAGCTTTAGACAAATAAGATGCAGATAGAAAGAAACCGACAATGTCAATTTCTTTCAACATTTTGCATTTTCAAAGGTCGAAGCAAAGACCTTGTCAGTAAACACAATCTTTTATTGAGTCAAAACTTGACTGATGCACGTTGTGTTCTTAAAAAAATGTCATGTCATTTTTTTAAATACTGAATTGTCCATGATTTCTTCATTTGCCCGATCCAGACAAAGAGCATATTGCTGTAAAATATGTATATAGGGGATACTTACTCTCTTATTGAACCTCATCCCAACTCTAATTATTTTATAATTTCCTCTGTTTCCAAATTGTATTGTGCCAATTCATTTTTGAGCTTGATAACTGTTCGTTCTCTTCTTTCACATACAAATGAAACTGGTGAAGATTATGAACTATTAACGATTAAAATATAAAAAAAGATACAAGACTCTGAGTAAGGTATAAACTCGTACTTTGAAATTTTTGAGGTGGACTTAGGTTACTCGGAGGACACTCATTTAGCAAGTGTTACCCAAGTGAATCAATAGCTAGGACGTTTGCTATACACTAGCGGTGTTAGCACTTGATCCTTATGTCGCGGTTTCGAATCCCACCGTCGAACGTAGAGAGCAGTCCTTTAGACGTGGTACCGTGTCCCAGTAGGTGTTGGCATAAAAAACCCTTCGTCATTTATACATGTATAATAAATGAAAAATTCATCCATCAAACATTGTGTTGGTGTTACTTTAATATGGATGTGATATGGTTTACATAAGGTTGCAGGCATGTGCAAAAAACTAGCTTCAGTGAACTTGTAGAATTAGTTAAATTATATTGGAGAACATAAAAAACCTTACTGCCAAAAAGTCCTAGGTTCCAAGTACAGATCTAAACTCGTAGTCCTCCACCGGTAACTTATAGGGTATGCTTACTCCTCCTTGGCATCTTAACCAACCTCTGGAATCTCCAGGGCTCTGTGATTTACGCTCTTCTGACATATTTGTATTGTTTTTAGATTTTTTTTTCTTGAAATAGTCTTATAGATCGCTGTTCGTTATCCAGTCATCAAAACAAAAACTCTACTTTTGTTTTGTCACTGGTTCCACTCTCAAAATAAACATTGCCTAGTCCATAAACATAGAATTTACACATATTTGGGTGGAAATTGAGAAAAGAAAACTAAACTTTTTCTATAATTATTTTTTTCGCTTGAATTGATTTTATAGATGTTATCGTTCATTAAGAAATATTTTGCTGAAATTTTTACTGAGTCTTATCGGCAATGTTATTTGAAATTAATATTTTTAAAATGATGTGATCAAGTTGCAGGTTATGTTCTCAAGAATAGGAAGTTACCTAATAGATTTATTCTTTGTGACGTCATGGTTCATTTTTTGATCGTAAAGCAGACCAGAATCGATTTAGAAATTAAGCCCTGAGTTTCATCGAGTGCAAACTTTGTTATATAAAAAATATTTATTTTAAATAATTTTTTTTCTCTTCCGTAATGCTCCAGAACAATCTAAATGGGAGACGTAAGCTCCATCAACCATCTTTAAGTACATTCACATCTTTGATGGAGAACATTTTCATATAATACTTCTTATATCTTGAATAAGCTGATTTTAATGACTTTAAAAGTATTTGAAGTTTAGGTTAAACAGACATAAAGAAATGTTCACAAGGGAGAAAGATACAATTTTCCTTAATTGGTATGGGTTAAAGTGCATAATACAGATGAAAAGCTTATAATATAGAATAAGAATAATAAAGTTGAATAGATTGAAAAACGATAAAATTAAATAGCAATCAATAACTTCATGTCAGCAAGAAAATTATATACATCATTTTAAAAAGAAAGATTTAAAATGTCATTTAAGTTTATACAGTAACCTCTGTGTAAAAGTACTGAGGTTGCAAGATAAAACCATAAAAAGCTTTATCACTTACAAGCTAGATCTAAAAAGTAAAAGTACATAAAGCCTTATTAGGTAATTATTCTGATATGGAATACTATGAAACATATTGTCAAAATAGTCAAAATTAATATAAATGTTATTGATTTCAGTGTCATGGACTTTCATGATTTGGACCTTGTTTATCGGTAGTTCCTTTTTTAAACTTCTCAACATTTTTTTTAAAAATTATAAAACTTTTAGCAATATTTTTCTTATCACGATTTTATTGTCAGCACTAAAAATTATCTATTTGTTTTTTAACCTTGCAAAATTGTTGCAATTAAATGAAATACGGTAAAAGACAATTCCCTAATTGATTTTGGTAATGATGAAAATTCAGTGCGAGTACACTCAATTGCATGATACTGAAGTAGATTAAATTTCTTTTATTAAACAGTTTACATAGATGACCGTTGGTGTCTGCTTTTATATCGTTCTTTAATTAAACATTTGATAATTATCACTGTTTACTTATTTTGCATTCTAATGTTCAACAAGATACTTTTGTTGATATATTTATGCAGAACAAACAAAAGTGTGATTTTTCGAAGCAAATTTTATCTATTGGAGAAGCCATGAAGTAATTTACATCGCAAATCAATGTTGCTGAATATTATATCTTCTTAATAATAAATCAAAGTTTAATTTGTCGGGTCAACAAGATGTACTTTGTAGGTTAAATTTTGAGTTTTATGATTTATCCTGTTTTCCTGGGGTGCTATAGGAGTGTGTCAACACTTAATCAATTTCTTATAGAGCATTTCAAAACACTCAACAAATACACAGAGGAAGAATTCTTTAAAAAATCCGTCAAAAATTCTTCAATTTTAAATGGTATGGAAATGCGTATAAATTGATATACAACAAAACGACATCTTTTCAGTGATATATGGGGATAACAAACAGTATTCAAGCTAAAAAAACGACAAATCAGGAGCAAAGCAAACAATAACCTCTTAAACATCAGATCTGGGATCAGGTACCATGGAGGAGCGATCACCCCCTGCCGACCTGTCATACCCACTGTGATCCTTGTCATGACCTGGAAATAATGGAAGAAGAGGCCCATGAGCCAGAAGGTTCACCTGAGTCAATATAGCCCCGCTGTTCGTAATCATAAGAATAAGTAAAATTTTCAGCCAAAGATTCTTAAATGAGAATTTTCCTGAAAATAAATTCAATTAAAATAATAAACACATAAAAAGTTTTGTTTACTTTTCTCAATTTCCACCAAAATACTCGTAAAATCTATGTTTATGACCAGGCTATGTTTGAATATCAGAATGGAACCAGTGACAAAATAAAAAGTAGGTTATTTTTTTAATGATATGATAACGAACAGCAATTTATCTGAAGAAAAAAAAATACAGGCATGTAGTCAAATGTACATTGTCAATATATATCGACATGCAGTTATGTTAAAAAGGAGTTAAACACTCATCCCTGAAAATTCTAGAGGTGTAGCCTGTCAAGAGGAGATGCTGAGTCTATGCACCACACAAATTACAACTTCATAGTTATCTGCCTTATTCAAAGACTTGTATTTTTGTGTTTTAATCGGTAACAGTACATTATCTTCACCAGTTTCATTTATATATATGGAATATGAAGAGAACGAACAGTTATCAAGCTCAGAAATGAATTGAAACAATACAATTTAGGAGAAGAGGAAATTATAAAATAATTCGAGTTTGGAATTGGGTGTGCTCCTTGTCATGATCGGGAAATAACGAGAAATCCGCCGTCGTCAGATAATAAATAATAGACTAACAATTACAATTATTGACTAACAATTACACTGCTAATAAGTAGTATGAAAAACGCCAGTCAGCATGTGACACAATGATGAATTGTATTTTCTGACAAGGCCATATTGTCTCGACCATAGAACTTACGAAATGATGATTTCAAACGAGATATTCTTGTTTCATCAACTTGTTGCATATCGAATTAATTGAGATATAAAATATCTATGCAGGTAATTAAGGTATAGTGCTACTAATGAAGGGAAGATGATTATTGAAAATTAAAGGTCATCACATTTATCATAGAGCTTGATTGTTATGGAATCTTATCAATTACAATTTCAAAATCTGAATTCATAAATGTGTTGTCTCAGCTTAAAATGATCAACCTAGTGTCATGGTACTGTAATATTTTCTGAGAAGTTTTAAAAGGACATAGTATTCTAGACCATATCATAATCATTTCTTCTTTACATTCAAAGATAGGTTACAGTATTTGTTTATATTTGAGATGTAACTCTCTTTTGATAAAACAATGTTTAGTTGAAATCTTTATGATCGATATCCATCTCACGAAACCCACGAGTGTTCTTTATTTTAAAAAATAATCTAGTTTAGATTTTCCGGTAACCTGAAAGATTGTAGATAGTTTTTAAGTTTATACAAATATATCTATCATGTCTTATATTGATATTAAATAGTAATGCCATATCTTCCATAAATATATCATTTTTTGATTAATAGTAGTAAAATGTATAGATATGAAAATTTCTATTTATGAAGAAAAGAACGAGATGCGTGTATTTGCTCTCATCGTTTAAACAAATAGAAAAGCTTTTAAAAATCCTCCGTCATAGATTAATTTAAAAACTTTGTATACATTTATTCTATAACATGTAATTTATCATCATGCCAAAAGAAAACATTCGCATTTAAATGCAACAAAACACACATCTTTCTTTACAATTTAAAAGCGTTGTAAGTGAATATATGTCTAATTCAATCTTTAAAGTATATTTTTGGCCCCAGAACGTTAATATTTCAGTTTCTATATGATTGTTTATCTCTCAGAAACTATTTTTGGAAATTCACATTAAGCTATAACTGAATTTCAAAATATAAGCACAATTCTATTGTGTTAAAAAAAGATAAATTCATAATGATGAATTAAAACAAATCGAAAGAAAACTTGAAATGACATGGGATCTGTAAATGCCGTTAACCGGGAGTTCTTGATCAAGTCTGTGAAAGAAATAAAAAAAATTCTGCTCATTTTTTTTTTCATTGCTGATAAATATTTTATCCAATCGGCATTCGTTCGCGTGGTCGAGATTGGACACAATGTTTGACAACAGACGGAAACTAAGCTATTTCGGGGCGATGTCCTTTGCATAATAGATACTTTTATTGATGAGGCACTACCGCCGAAAGGGAAATGACCAGACTTGATGTCAGAATCACAGACAATTATAAAGGTTAACCTGGCCTAGAATAAGATATCTTTTAGAACAAATAGAAAAAGATCGAAGACATTTTCCCTCTCTGAATATGGGTTGGAGCGGGCGTTGACACCATGAATCGGGCACAAAGTTGTCCCGTAGATTGTTGAAGTGTACTTTTCCAAACCTTACTGTAAGTCTACTTATGTATTCATTAAATATAAAAAGGTATCTCAAAGCTGCATCCATATCTTAGAAACATGAATAGATGGCAAAAATAATTGAAATGCCTTTCACATAGAATCGTACATGAGATAAAAGGGTAAATATAATCAAAGATGAAAAACGCACAAACACAGAAGTCTAAAGACTTCAAAATTAGGATTGTGGGACTAAGCACGCATCGGGTATGAGAATCCTGTCACACTCTTCCATAATCACCCCCCTCCTCTTTCGCACCACAACATCGACCAGGTAAGCAAAGCAGCAACCACTTTGTATTTCAAACATTCACAAGCTTTACAGCGAATTACGAAATAGTGGTAAAGTTTTCAATAGCTTGCTGGATAGCTCAATAGGGTATAGAATTTGGTCTAACAAGTATCACATTAGGTTTGAATCTAGGTCATGAGGCTACTCAGGTATATCATTGGTTTTTACAGGTAAATGTGAGTTGATTTAAATGTTGTATGAAGCCACATGTATCTGCCCACGTGTTCTGAGGTAAATAAATGCATTATTCTTCTTTGATTGCTAATATTTTTCAGTAGAATTTAATACCAACTCTTTCAGTAATGCATATATCTGCTGAATACTGTTCTTTCTACTTGTTTTAAAGTCTTATCACTTCCGAAACAAAAACCTATTTTAATCTGTTATCGTGACCAGCAAGCAATTCCAAATTAGAGGGGGGGGGGGGGGTCTTTAGGACAAAATTTCATTCTTGGCAATAAACAAGACCAACAGCACTATTTGCTTTAAATTAAACTGTTTAACATTGCTCAATCCCACATCCGAATATTTCCAAAACTGTGAATGTACTACTTGTTGTACTCTTCAAAATCTCATCACCCGTGGTAATCTGGTTAGATTTTATGATCTTGTTAGATTAATTTTAAATGCTTTTTAAAAAGTATTTGAAAACCAAATACAATAGAAAATATTGGGGAGGTTGACGATGGAGGGATCAATCTATAATTATGCCAGAAGTTGCAAATTTGAACTTTTGGGGCCCATTTTACGAAGGAACTTAAATATAGACTCTCATCACTGAATAATTTTCTGAGATTTTGCTTTTCAAAATCGTCTTACTAAATTTTTTCATATAAAGTATAAAATAACAATATAATTAAACAATGTAGAGAATAAAATAAATTGCAAAAGCACCTTCAGTTTAAACAGATTTTCAGAGAGTTACTGAATAAAAAAATCTGCTTGGTTTAGAGATGCTGTTAATTGATAAATTCATTATGATCATAAAATTTAGATGTTATTTATATCATAATTATATTATGTATTTATTGTATGTATCAACTTTTCCATGAGTTGAGAGAGAATTGGAGTGGGAAGCTAACTTCCTTACCTTGTTAGACAATAACTTTTGCGAGAAGGGCGGCTGTCAATCTTATTTTCTGCAAATTTACTGAAAAAAATTACAATTAAAGAAGAGTAATGCATTTATTTACTGCAGAACACATTGGCACACACATATGGCTTCATACAACATTGAAATCAACTCACATTTACCTGTAAAAACTAATGATACACCTGAGTAACCTCATGACCTAGATTCAAACCTAATGTGATACTTGTTAGACCAAATTCTATACCCTATTGAGCTATCCAGCAAGCAATTGAAAACTTTACCACTATTTCGTAATGCGCTGTAATTTAATAAGTATTGACCTTAACTTAACATACGAAGATTTCTTTTTCTCAAAAGTTTGTTATATAAATAAAGTTTTCCTACTTTTTATCAACCATATGTTATTGGCCATATAGCCAAAAAAGTTAATGAAAAACGACAGAACTTAGGTTCAAGAAATATGGAGATCGAATAGTACATGAAATCAAGATCTAGAAGTTCTTTAAAACACTGTAAATTTGGAACAGAGTAAGATAAGGACCTCATCAGTTGCAATGTGTTGAAAACCTTAAAATAACAAAATCGGTCAATGTTTATATTTAACGATTAGAAAGGATTAACATTAAAATTGCAATGGACATTTCAAATGATTGTTTACTCTGACGTTTATTTCAGTTGATTCTTTATTATTTCTCAGGTTACCTCTATACATTAACATTGTTTTTTTCTAGTTACCTTTAATTAAATAAAATACAGTAAAGTATAATTTTATTGAGGCTACGAATATTTTACTTAAAAACAAAAACACAGAAATTGCATTATCCTCTTCAAAGTACAACCATATAGCATATTCAAAATTTTGTCATGTACATGAAAAATACATGTAGATATTGCACAACTATTATGAACACAATTTTGGAATGGAAGACAAGGTTTCGACAAATAATCTTTTCCATAGTTATTGGCGTCCAGAAAGAAATGTCTTTAGCGGCCGTTCCTATAGACTGTGTTTATTTCGCAATTTCATTGGTCTGAGATTGTTACTTAGATAGCTAGTTTAGTCCGAGTCATGGATGATGATGACACAGTTGGCTCGCTGTTTGAGTATTGGTCGTGGAGATTTCTTCTCTTCATTGTCAATATCACAATCCCTATGTGAGCCTGTTTCTCGGTCATCTGACCAATGGACACGACAGTTCGTTCTCTTACTCTTGTTTTCGGTATATAAAACTTTTATAGATGTCCTCTCCACAGGTTTCTTGTTTTTGCATTCCTTACACGGTCCTGTTGCAAACATAGACCTATTATGCCCACAATCGTATACCATTTTTCTTATTCTAGAAGTCTTTTTCCTATGTAGGATATTTGTCAGGTCTGTCACTATCTTCTTTGGAATATTTCTTTTCTTCAAATAAAACTTTTTTTTTACAATTGATTTGGTATCTTTATAGATGATGCTAGTGTCCTTGCACAAACAAATTAGTTTTGTTAACTTAACTTCTATTAATCTTCATTCACTGCTTGTATATCTAAATTGGTTTGGGCTTTGAGTTCTAAAAATTAGATGTTATCCTCATTACTTATATAGAATCATTTACATACCCGATAAACCACGTGTTTGTAATCATGTGATATTCCGGCTGCACCCAATCGATACGCGTCAATGTACAGGTGTAATTTTTTTTAAAGTTGCAACAGCCAAATCATTCTGCTCAATTACACAATGTTCTTTAGGGTTTTTATATTGACAGGACTTACTAAAAATGAAAACTTTTTGGTCTGGTTATATTTGTCGAGCATCAATTTCCTGTATAATTCAAACTTTAGAGATGCCTTAGAAATTCAAAAGCAACGAGCTTCCTTCATTTCTTTCACCGTGGCAAACGAATTTATAAATAGGTACAAAGCACTGCATATGAACTTAGACAGGAATAATTAAAAATTGTCAAACTTTCAGGACTAGCTACCCATATCCTTTTCCTAAGAATACAGAAGGTGTATAAATTATTAAAAACAAAACAGATAAAAAACAAAGAAACATAAACCATTACAACTAGTTATTCATTCTTTGCTTAAAATGTCTTGGAAACAATGAAATTGCATCACACACCTATGTATCATATCAATCAAAGAAATAAGTATGTCAGCGTATTCAAGTATACTGATGTATGGTATAACATATTACTTTTCTCTTAATTCTGTTTAAGAAATATATGTCATTTTCCTTTAAGTTTTTGATAAATACATGTTCATTTTTATTTATTCTACAATTCAGTGATGAAATCGAGTCTATAAATTACTCCAATATCGCCAAATATAGAATTGGGTGTGCTATTGTGTCCTTTTAGATTTGAGGAATTTGTTCATTGATTTTATAAAACACGGCTGAATGCCAAATGCAGTCAATGCCAAATTGATACGCTTTGCTGCTTTGTTTGTAAACAAATCAATTATTCACGGTTTGTGTGGTCTTTAAATCAAAACCAAAAAGCCGTTAAATCAAGGATCTTTATTGCAAACTCTATTATTGTACACAGCTTAAAAAGTTAGTAATGAAGCTTATCATACTCTAGCTTTAATTGAATTTTAAGTTAGAGGTCTGGTTTTAAAAAAAAGTAAGCGGAAAGAATAGAATAAATAATGAACATCTTTTTTTAAAGCTTCAAAACAACAGCAGTCAAATAATCATTCAAAACTTGACAATTCCTGATGCAAATAATGATATACAAAAAAGATCTGAAACTATTTCACAACTTTATGTTCACCGTTTAAACTTTTTTTTATTGTTATATATATTTTTATACTATTTTAAAAAATCACTATCTATTAGTCAGCGAAATATCCTTTGCAAAGACGTTAACAATAACTTTTATTTACAACAAGAAATAGATTGTTTTCACATAATCAAATTAGGCGTCTTTTAGTAGATCATGCAAGTTCATTTCATGTGAACAGAATCGTTTATTACACTTAAAATATTTTATTTGTTTCATGTATAAGATTTTTGTTTTCAATTTCCATGGTTTATATAAAGGACATTACCGTTTGATTCCCTTTATCGCATATAAATGTTGCCATTTAAACTTGTTTTGCCTTCTAATATTATTTGAATTTAAGATTATAGATTATTAAAGAGGTAGCTATATAAAAATGTTATTGACATCCTGTGTGTTTTTTAACCTGAAGTATCTCATGATCAGCGGTCACCAAACACGACAAGGTCATGCATTCAAGTAAATTGATAAACTTAAAAGTTAAATATTGCTATATTTCCTAAGATTAATGGAAAATCAAAATTTTCTGTTCAATCAGTATAATCTTATACATTTTAGCAGTTCAACGTTTAAATTCAACTTTCATTTGATTGTTTACAAAACACATGTTAAATTATATTGTCGGTATATATTTATTTTTTACTTATTTCTTAAACAATGCATTACCTCTATTCTAATAAAAGATCTGATGATTTTTCATATTTTTACATTTTAGCTTACGTTTTCATTCTAAAATTAGTTGAATTTTAGAATATTAAAGTTATAAATGCACAGCGATTAATTTTTGTGATATGAAATTTCAAATTCATCAGGAAGAACAGCTTTTATGTTCTGAATCTGGAACATTCGGAGAATAAACTGAACCTATATTTCACTTTTGCCAAGAAATAATTAAGGAGAATAGTAATATACAACGAAGTTGTTATAACTAGACTCAGTACATTTTCTTTGCTAGAAGTACCACTTGACTTAGGATTCAGAAGTGGGATGACGTCCTATAGTAAGGTCTACTGTGTGTTTTACACTACCACCGTTTTTTAAAGAGCTCAGTCAACATTTATCAAGGTATTTCATTAAGAAGTCCATTCACAGACAACGTTGAAAAGAAACATGACACTTATAGAAGAAAATTTTTAACCCTAACCCTAAAAACAAATTATTCCTCCAAACACTCAGAACTTTAACAATCTGAACATGGAAGTGATCCCAGACAAGTGGGAATATCTGCACTGTGCTCCATTGTCGTTCATTAAATAGGCATCGTCTAGCTGTCTCCATTTATTTAGCTTTATGTACATACATGTTGTAAGTACTATCAAACAATTATTTACGGTTCTTTAGTATACCCAGTATATCGCCCTCTGGTAGCACAATATTTAATTTTCAGGAAAATGAGTCAAGTACATTATAGATTTTTATAGTTCATTTACGCTTACAGAATTCAAACTTATGAACTTAGTTACCCGGTACTCTTTCATTTTATTTTGGAAAGATTCTGCTGCCGTATGAAACTAAAATAAGGTATAAAGTGGTTTTATTTTGGTTTTTTGCTTTTGCGGCAGAGACTATTCAGATCCTTTAAGCTCCCCTATGATACCCAAGGCCACAGATACCTTATAGATGCACAGAGCAGTTAACTATACAACGCCCTGACTGTCTGTAAACCAACCAATTAAATAAAATGAGCTACGATAAAAGTTCGTGTAAGTTAAAAACATTCAAAACAAAATTATTTAAAAAGAAAGTTGTATCTTAAACAACTGCAACTACTTTTTATTCATCTGCAAAATACACACTTTGAAAAAGATGTTAATGCAAAGAGAATTATTTTATACGTCTAGTTTGATATTGAGTATTATCCTTGAGTCTCTTATCAACTTCTTACATTACTGCGCATCTCAGCTAGTCTATACAAAAAAAAAAGATTTTTCTTCTTTTAAAGTAAGGACATACATGTACAAAGCAAAGAACTTATTACATGCACCCGGGTGATTTACGTTAAAATGGACTTAATTAGGGGGGATTAAACTTTAAAAAGAGAAGATAATTTGAAAAGGTATTACAACATACTCAGTACTTGTGCCTGCCTGGAAAGGGGTTTAATTTTTGTAATTTGAATAGTAAAGCTTATGAAAACTTTCAAGTTATTTCCCATATAGGCACAAAAGTCCCCTTTCTTATATAAATGTAAGATATCGTATTTCATACCTTGGCACCAGTTATATTTTTATCAAGGAATTTGACATGTTTTCTAAATAAGACAATTATACATGTTTTTATTTTCAAAATGTTACCTAAAAGTTGGTACAATTTATTAAATGGAAGTAAACACTGTATTTATTTTTACTTTTTTGGATCATACATAAAGTACTTTTCTTATTATCGTAACAAAGAAGGAAGCATAAAAATAAGTTTGGAACTTAGCAATGTACCTTGGTGCGGGAAGTAGTCGGGCGGGCGGTGTTTATAGTGAAAGTTAAGTTTTTATTTTGGTTTTAATTATCGTCAAATTGAACACAGATGTCAATGTGTCATATCCGAAATAAACAACCCATTGTTATAGAAGCAATTATTCAATATTTTTATATTTATGGACGTACATCTTTATTTAAATGTTTGTTGAAAATGACCGTCAGTGAATGACTTGCTTAATATACCTATATACAAATAGAACACACATTTAAATCTATCGCTCAGACTGGAAATAGAATATAAATTATATTTCTTTCTTCAAATAGAATATTTCTCATTTTATCAAAAGACATACTTATTTTTTATTATTAAGAACGTATGTAAACAGCTTACTTTAATGTTGACAAACTATGGTATGTACAAGTGTAGGAGAATTTTTGCCTCTCCCCTCCAATTTCTAGAATTAAAAAGTAAGAACAAGTTTCACTTTTGCCTTATTTGGCCCTGTGAATTTTTGAAAAACTGAAACTGCATAGTTTTAGTTAACAATTCAATGCATTTAAATATCACTTAGATCTTTGGTGACTGCGATCCTATAAAAAATGACATCATTTTCTGGCTAGCCAATGCATTATGACGTCACGAAAGACGTCAATTTCCACATATTCCGAAAAAGACTACAAAAACGGCCAATTTTTAAAGTTATTTTTGATATTTGATATAGAGCGCAACCTCTGATCTAAAATATGCAACTAGTAAATGATAGAACTGTTTTTGAGAATTCATGGACATATTTTATTTTGTAGATCAGAGGGTGCGCTCATATTATTTTTTTTCACTGAAAGTACTCAATTATGCCTGTTTACCTAAAAATTCAAGAACATTGCAATTTCATAAAGCCACTTCGCCAAGACCTGGACTTTGAGGAGAACTTTTTTAATAGGATATGAAAGCACCAAGTCTCTATTTTATTTTAATGCTACAAATAGAAAATCAAGTGTTGATCAATTAACTGGTATATCTACAGGGCCATTTTATGCATAAAGTGAACCGACTTCTTTATTTATACATTCGTAGATTGTTTATTTTTAAAAGGAGTTCGGTACTATTCATCATTTCTGACTTAAAAGGAAAACAAGTTCCAAGTGCATTATATGTCCAATGTAATGTTCGTTTTTACAGAACCTGAAAGCTTAAGCATTAAAAGTCCTGTACTTTGAGTTTTAATGTCATATTGAATTTGAAACAAAGAATGCACATACATTAAGGCTAAATTTTTCGATTACTAAATATCACTTATTTATTTAAATCAAAATCTATGTTTTTGTAAAGTGCAAAAAAGATTCTGCCAATCGAGATCTCTTAATAATAATCTCAAAATAAGCATAGTTGAAATGAGTATATCTGATAGAATATTGTTTTTTTTTTTCATATTCGTAGTAATTTTAGAATGTCGAATTAATTCATGTGAAATACCTGACTTCTTTTCCAGTTGATAAATAATTAATGCAATATGATTATTTCTTAGAGATAATTATGATAGGTTTTAGTTATATACAGATTTATAATTTATTTTTGGTGTTTATGTGAAAATTACAGCTTTGTTTTCTTTATCTCCGTGTTTGTTTTAATTTCTTTAGAAAGGGGCGACCAGTGTTCGATTTCCTTTACACAAACTTTAGACAACAATTTTCCAGAATTATTAAGAAACTAATTTTCTTCCGTCTTGAAATGGAATTAAGGAAGCGATCGATGGTAGCATTGACCGCAAGGGTTTGCACTATACTTCCAATAAAAACTACGTTCATTTTTCTTAATGAAAATTTTCCCTGATCCTATCTTTTATTTCGATCTGGCACAGATTGTTCAGCTATTGACAAAAAAGAGATTGGAGCAATGTCCTTAGCAAAATTAAAAGTTTTGTTGACACAGTATTATCCAATGAAGGTTATCGGTCAGACATTGTGACAAAATCGGTAAAATCTGACGGTTTGACCTAGAGGAAACGCTGGTAAACTTCACAGTCGGGGGATCGACACCCTTTTCTTACAGAATCTTGATCAGACAATAATTTCAGATCCCTGCATATTGACCTATAAATTTTACGACAAATTGCGTTCAAATTCTTGAGGAATTGGTTAACATTTAGAAATTTAGCACATTTAAATTTTGTTTCCATACAGTGCAAAATATCTAAGAAGCTCTTAATTTCTCAGTTTGAAACGCATGCAAATAGTTAAGGTTAAAAAAAGGAGACGGAGCCTAATTTGTACGGGAAAACTTGACTATGACATCATACACAATATATGTCGTACAACATTTCTTTAAAATACCACAAAATGAGTTTATCTGCTAATTTAACCAGTAAGAAATCATCAAATTACATAAAAACTTATTACAGTGTGTTGTTTTGTCGTTAGTAAAATCCCACATAACAAGTTATAAACAAGTCACTAATTGCGATACACTTGTCAATATGAAGTCATTTCTTACAACGTGACGTAGTTTGTATGCAGTGAGAGAAAGATCAAGTAATATTTTCTCAACAAAATATGTATTCTCTTATGAAATATTATTTACAGATATTCTATGGTCTTAATAAATCGATCTAGTGCAAGGGCATACACTCTATGGATCAAAGTAAGCTTTTACATTTCAACTATAGAACTATTAAGGTATCTGAAAAGTGCTGCGATCCTGGTGAAATCTTATAAACAATTCAATTATATCAATATTTCATGCCGCTGACCAGCAAAAAATATATCATTCGGTCATACAAGTATAATTTTAACAATGAAATTGCAGAATTTAGACAGGATCGCAGCACTTTTTAGAGACTACAATGCGTGTTGAAAATATTTATATACTAAATTTGGAAATTTAACTTGGTTATGCCCTTGCACTAGTGATATTTATATGTAACATCAATACTTCAAGTCAATGTGCTAAAATCGCGTGTCTGTCGCATCACGTGACTAGTCTAAATATAAAATATAATCGTCCTCGATATGTAGTTATTAATCATAATAACAATTATCCGATATAAATAATGTACTAAAATAATCGCCATCCCGATTACGAATACATTTTTAAATACAAAATTTAGTCGATATTTCCATTGCGCACTTTAACTGTACTGCGCGATGAATTTAACTGAAGTAAAATTAACTGGGACAGTAAGATACAAAAAATGCATAGTGATCATATTGATTAAAATAGGTTGAAAAATCTAATAAAAACACCATTTAGCCTGAAAATTTTGAAATAAAAAAATTCTTATCTCATTATTCGATAAGACGGCCATAAGGTTGTATGGCAGCATATTATACAAATATGGACTTCAGTGTAGATCGATATGTGGTTATAATATATATTATATATTGACCTAAGACAAAGAAAGTGATAGCAAGGTCGCTATCATTTTCTGTGTCTGAGGTCAATATCAATTGCCATGAGTCCTTATAACCACATATTGACCGTTCACCGAAGTCCATAATAGTTATATGATATAATTAATTAAAGTGAATGCACTGACACAGTCATAACTAAACAGACTTGACTGTCATTACGTCACAATGGTTAAAAACACACTTCTTATATTATGACGTCACGTTCTACGTTACTTCAGTGCAACTGAACGCTGTGTCGTGCGATATCATTCTTCGTCGACGCGCTTTCGCGTCGATATCTCAAAAGGAGAAATATCACGTGACGTCTTTCCAGCCAATGAAAATCACGAAAATAATCTTCCTATATTCGTTCTACATTTCGTTCCCATATATGATGAAATCGAGTGTGTAGATTACTCAAATATCGCCAAATATAGGAATGGGTATGTTATTGTGTTCTTTTTTTGGCTTTAGGAATTTGTTCGTTGATTTTATAAAACACAAAACAAATCAATTATCCGCGGGTTTTGTTGGTCTTTAAGGTATTAAATGTAAAACGACTGTATTTTGTGTCTAATAAATGAATGGTCCAATATCTTTTATCATAGTAGCATTTTGATATTGTTTTCAAATAAAAATGCTATACCAAAGGAATTTAGAAAATTTTAATAATTATCCAATTTATTGCACCATGAATTTAACATTGAAGTATATGGACAACGCATGTTTTTCAAAGATATTGTAAAAAATGAATTTCAAGCAAATCTCTTTGTGAAAATATGCATAGACTCTCTCCTTTTTAAAGTATGTAATAAGATTAATAAAATGAATCATTTACCAAAAACATTTTGATAAATTAAAAAAAGGAATCTTCTTTTCATTAAGGGCAGATAACTCTTGAAAACTTTTAAGGTGCAAAATAACCGGCTTCTTATATGTTATAAGTCATGTGAATATTTCACTTTTATCGTTATCTAGGAATGCATTTTTAGATAGTTTAAAATTATTAAAAATTGTCCAGAAACCCTGCATTATACATTGAATACCTTAAATTAAAACCAAAACCCCGTTAAATCAAGGATCTTTATTTCAAACTCTATTATTGTACACAGATTATAAAGTTTATTTTACTCTCGTTCTAATTGAGTTTCCAGTAAGAGGGTTTTTTTAATTGCAAGCGAAAAGGAAAGAAAAAAAAACATCACTGAGCAACTTTTTACAGAAGTCGGATTATCATTCAAAGCTTGACAATTCTTAATGCAAATGATTGTATACCAAAAAGTAGCTGACATTATTTCACAGCTGTATGTGTACCGTTGAAACTTTTTAAATAGTTATATAATACCGTATAAGTAGAATTTTTAGCGAGGATTTAATTTTGGCATCATTAACGAGGGTGCTGACATCGCTAAAATTGAATCTCGCTAAAAATTAATTGCCTATTATTTGTAATTGCTTCTTTAGGTTGCATTTTAAATTCGCTAAAATTCCTTCTCGCTAAAAATAAAACACCAGTTTTTAGGTAGATATCGCTAAATTTGCGTCTCGCTAAAATTTCCACTTATACGGTATCTATTCTTATAATATCACAAAGAATCACTATCTATTAGTCAGTGTAATATCCTTTACACAGACTTTAACAATAAATTTTATTTAAAGTGACAATATGACGCATCTCTTCAAAAACAGACTTGTTAAAATTTTCCTATAGGATTTGGAATTTTTTTCATACTCATAAATGTATACACTTTCAGAAAATTACAAATTTTATAAGTAAATAATTCTGATTATTTCATTAAAATTAATAATTATTTATGGTACATTAAAATATACATCGCAACGTGTTCGAGGCTCCACATTCCATGCTATACACGCATGCGTTGTTTTCATAAACAAAACAGCATGGTAAGAGAGGGAAGCCCGGTAGGCCTGCTACATTGACAAAGTCGACCAAAACGAAAAACAAAACCAAAATAGGGCTTAAAATTAAAAAGCAACTTTCCTGACAAAAATTAGTTGGGAGATTAATATAATCATTGGATGAAGAAGAAACGGGATTTCGGCGACATTCACGTGGGGCTCGCGAAGGTTAATTCTACCCTACAGGTTGGTTGATACATGCTATAATTTCTCGTATCTCCATGACTTTCAAAGAAAAAAATCAGTGTAAACTCAACGTAAAAATGCACTTATGACATGTAAAAGTTATTGCCATTTGAAGTGCAAATTGTATTGGAACTGCAGAAAGATATTTTGTTTGACATTTTGCCGCAATGACGTATGATTTGGTGGATTTTCCTTTCCTGCACCCCAATACACAAAATGTCAACATTTGTACTTAATCATGTTAAATTCGTCTGAATGCAGATTAAAATGTTAACTATTATTAATTTACCGGAGAGTTAAGATATTTTGATTCTGAGAATTACTTTTACCTAATGTTCCATTATAATTGTAAACCCTACATTGTATGCACGTGCTATTTTAGAATTCACGTGGTACAAGTAAACGGATCTAAGTTGTACGACCCTTGATTTTCCGGCAGATTCTAATTACGTTAATTTTGTATGATGGAGAGTATTTAATTTTCCCAAAATGCTTACTTCAACTTTTTACCTTATTCTTGAATGATATATTGGTAAAATTTGGATGAAAAAGCACACGATTTGAAGCCGTATTGCCGCTTTAAGACAAGTTTGTTGAAACATAAAATAGATTGCTTGAACCTAAGCAAAGTGTCCTTAAGAAGACAATTCATGTTAATTAAATCCAATCGTATATTATATTACAAAATATTTTCTTTGTTACTTGTATGAGAAAAGCAACATATTATTTTCAATTTTCAAGGTTATACAAAGGGCTTTACTGTTTGATTTTCTTTATCGCCTATAAAATGTTGCCTTTTAAACTTTAATTTGTTATCTCATATTATTTAAAATTAAAATGCCATATTCTTAAAGAGGGAGCTATACATATAAACCGTTGTTGACATCTAGTATACCTGAGGTATCTGAGCGGTCACCAAACATGACAAGGTCATACATAAACTGAAGTAAAATTGTGTTATATTTTCCTAGATTAGGTGTAAGCAGTGGCACCCACATCAAGTGGAAAATGAATTTTTCTGTGAAATTTAAAAGTTCAGCTTTCAAGTTTAACTTTCAATTGACTGAAATACATTTATAAAAATATTTTGTTTTCTTGAACAATGCATTTCTCCCTATTCTAAAATAGAATGTTTTTTTTTATATTTCGATCGGACTACAATTCTCTTTCCGAAACTTTTCAAATATTTATTGATAAAATTATTAACAAATTTTTGCATTGGTTTTAAATATCAAATAAGTGGAATTTCAGAATATTTTAAAGATATAAATGCACATTTGTTGTAATGTGAAGTTTGAAATTCGACAGAAAGTACAGCTTTTATGCTTTAAATCAGGAACATTTAGTGCATTAACTCATGTACATTCGTAAAGAAATAAGGCGAAAGTAAAACTCCACAAAGTTGTTAAAACAAAGCTCAATATATTTTCTTTGCTAGAAGTACCACTTGACTTCAGATCTGGATGTGAGATGACGTCCAATAGTAAAGTTTACAGTGTGTTTTACATCACCACCTTTTGTAAGAGTTTAGTCAACATTTCATTTAGAAGTCCATTTGCAGACAACATTTAAACATGAAAAGAAACATGACACTTATAGAAGAAAAATCTTAAAACCAAATAATTCCTCCAAACACTTAGGGCTTAATCAATCTTAACATGGAAGTGGTCCCAGACAAATTGGAATATCTGTACTGTGTGCCCCTCTTGTGAATTAAAAAAGCATATTCTAGTTGTCTCCATTATTTAGCTTTATGTACATGTAAGTTGCGAATACTAGGAAAACAATTATGAACGATTCTTTAGTAAACCTAAATCGCCCTTTTTTAGCACGATATTTGATTTTCAGGAAAATGAGTCAAGTACATACAGTGTAATAGATTTTTATAGTTCATTAACGCTTCCAGAGTTCAAATTCATGATCTATGTTATCCGTTACTCTTTTACCTTGGAAAGATTCTGCCGTATGAAACTAAAAAAGGGTATAAAGTGTTTGGTTTTTTTTGGTCCTTTGCTGTTTTGGCAAAGACTTCCTCAGATCCTATAAGCTCCCCTATGATACCTAAGGCTGCGGATACCTTATAGACGCACAGTTAACATACAACGCCCTGACTGTCTAACAAATTAAAATGAGCTATGAAAAAAGTACCTTTAAAATATTCAAAATAAAAATTATTTAAAAAGAGAAAAAAAGTTATATCTTATACAGCTGCATTCCATTTTTATTTATTTGCAAAATATTATATATACGCTATGAAAAAGATGTTAATGCAAAAAGAATTATTTTATACGTCTAGTTTGAAGTTGAGGATTATCCTTGAGTCTTTCGTGAACTTCTTACATTACTGCGCAGCTCAGCTAGTCTATGAAAAGAGTCTTCTTTTAAAGTAAATATATACATGTACAACACAGGTGATTTAAATGGATTTAATTGGGGGGGTTAAACTTTTTAAATAAGATTTTCTGAAAAAAAAAATGGAAAAGGTATTAAACATTCTTGAACCTGCCTAGAAAGGGGTTTAGAAAATATGAAAAAATTCAGACTTATGAAAACTGTCAAGTTATTTTCCCTTATAGGCTCAAAAGTTCTTTTCCTAATAAAAGTGTTAAATATCGTATTTCAAACGTTGGCACCAGCTGTTAAACTTCATTTCAACGAACTCTGACATGCTTTCAAAATTATGCAATTATTCATTTTTTTTTATTTTCAGAATGTTACCTCAATTTTGGTAAAATTTATTAAATGGAAGTAAACACTGTATTTTTAACAAAGAGGGAGGCATAAAAATAAGTTTGAAACTTAGTAATGTACCTTGGTACGGGAAGTAGTCAGTGTTTAAAGTGAAAGTTAACTTTTTATTCTGGTTTTCATTATCGTCAGATTGTAAACTGATGTCAATGTGTCATATCCGAAATAAACAACTCATTGTTATAGAAGCAATTTGTGGATTGAAAATACTCAATATTTTTAACTAATAGACGTACAACTTTATTTAAATGGTTGTGGAAAATGAACGTCAGTAATTGTATTGCTTGATATACCTATTTACAAATAAAGGGTCTATACACATTTAAATCCATCCTTCAGACTGGAAATAGAAAATAAATTATATCTCTCTCTTCAAATAGAATATGTATCATTTGATTAAAAGATATAATTATTTACTTATTTGTTATAAAGAACGAATGTAAACAACTTACTTTAATGCTGACAAACTAGGGTATGTACAAGTGTAGGAGAACTGTAGCACCCCTCCAATTTTAAGAATTCAAAGAAATTTTATAAGTTGATAGATTGTTTATTCTAAAAAGGATTAAGGTACTATTCATCAAATTTTACTGAAAAGGAAAACAAGTTCCAAGTGCATTTTATTTCCAATTTAATTTTGTTTATAGAAGTATGAACCTGAATTCTAAGCATTCCGTTTTGTGATATTGAAAGAAATATCATATTGGAGACAAAGAATGCATACCCGGTACATTTATATGGCTCAATATTTGGGTAACCAAATATTACTTATTTATTTTAATTAAAAGCTATGTTTTTGTACAAATGCAAAACGAGATCTCTTAATCATACATTCAATATAAGCATAGTTGAGATTGATATGAGTTTATCTGATAGAATATTTTTTTATGATTATTATTCGTAAGTAGCTTTTTAGTTGTATTTTTTTTTTTATTAAAAGTGATGTTAAATACCGGACATCTTTTCCAGTTGATAAATTATTAATGCAGTATAATTATTTCTCAGAAATAAATATGACAGGCGTTATTTAAATCGAATACTTAATTACTTCTTTATGATGTTTATGTGAACATTAAAGCTTTGTTTTCTTTATTACCGTGTTTGTTTCAATTTCCCTAGAAAAGGGCGGCCAGTGTTCGCTTTCCTTTAAACAAACATTTGGACAACAATCTTCCAGAATTATTAAGAAACTAATTTTCTTCCGTCTTGAAATGGAATTGAAGAAACAATCGATGGTAGCATTGACCGTAAGGTTTTACACTTTACTTCCAATAAAAACTGCCTTCTTTTTCTTAATGAAAATTTTACCTGATCCTATCTTTTATTTCGATCTGGCACAGATTGATCAGCTATTGACAAAAACGAGATTGGAGCAATGTCCTTTGCAAAATTAAAATTTTATTGACACAGTATTATCCTATGAATGTATTGGTCAGACATTGTGACAAAATCGGTAAAATCTAACGGACCTAGAGTGAACGCTGGTAAAATACACAATCGGGGGATCGACACCGTTTTCTAACCAGTGGTCGGACATTGATATTGGACAGTTTCTGACTTCCTGCAGAATGACCTATAATTTTAAAAACGGCAAAGAACGTTCAAATTCTTTAGGAATGAGTTTTGAAATTTAGCACATTTCATATTTTTTTTTTATATTCATTGCAAAAAAAACCCATCTACAAATCTCATACTTTCTTGTTTTGAAACACATGGGAATACAGATCAATTAAACTGACACAAAGGGACAGTTAATGATCAAAATGGCATATTGATCATATTGATTTAAATGTATTTTAAAAATCTAATTACAACATCATTTGGTTTGAATTTTTTTTAAAAATATTTCTTATATCAATATCTGATATGATGGCCATAACCTTTACATAAGCTATTTGATTTCAAATAGGTTTTACGCAAATAGAGGTTAATTTGATTTTGTAGATTTAAATTTGGTTGTATAATTTTGACATAGTGCACTTGTAAATTATTTTTAAACATTTTATGTAATACATGTTGTTCATATATTCAGAAGATCCACTTATACCTTTAGCTTTCTTTCCTAGATAAAACAGCACAACACAAATATTGTGTACATGTCATTTTTTGACATGAAAATGAGTTTTTACAATACAAAAAATGGCGAGATCCTATACAGATATTAGCAAAGTTGTATAATGATCTTCCCTGTTACATGTGAAAATTATGTATGAAATAAACAGAAAAAAATTGTACAACATTTATAAATTACAAGCAAAATGTTGTCGTTCAAAATACAACAGAAGCTTACTTTAAGCAAAAACAACTCTTACTATAATATTAGCTGAGTTCCTTACACTCACGGTAGCATTATAACTAATCCGTCATTTTCCCACAGTTCAGAGAATTCTTTGAGTCACAGGTGGACTGATTGTTCAAAATCAAAAGGGATTTTTCTAAATTCTTGAAAATCAAAATAATTATTACTGATATTATTATCATTAGATATTCGCTAAAAAATCTCAATGCATTTAGGATATACATGTACATATAAATGCATTCACATTGAACTTTGTTTCTAAAAACAGAGTTTGAGAGAGAACGAGCAGTGGCTTTTAACATCATCTTATGCATTTTTCTCCTAGAATGCTTATTTTTTTGTTTTTTAGGTAGAAATATCATAAAAAAACAAGATGATTAGCAATAATCTTTAATAAAAAAAACATGTTATATATAAATAGTTTTTTTAATTCAAGAATCAACGGAACAAATAAAACGAAGTAATTTTAATATTGAATTTCTTAAGAGAGAATTAAATAGAATTACAGCAAAACATTATATGTAATGATTTTCGAAATATGTTGAAATATGTTTTTTAGTGAGACTAAACATGACGAAGCGCGATTGTTTATTTCAACCTTTTATTCAAATATTATTTGGTGAAATAAACCTCATCATGTTTTTAAGTACATTATAAGATTGAATTTCAACTTAACCTCCCCTTGGGTTCATTATAAGAAGAGTTACAGTCCATAACTGACTCAAAATTATACATAAAATGTGAATTAAAAAATACCAATGTCCTCTAAATAGTTGGGGAAATACAGATATCAGATTGTCATGTTTGTCTCTTAAATTCAATCTCATTAGCTTAAACCCAAAGTAAAAAGATTGTATCGGTTGTTTATTCAAATTTATAAAGAGTCAAAAAGGCAAATTATAAGCTTGCTTAGTAATGGGGGTAATGGGGGTAATGAGGGATGTACTAGAAGGTTCAAAGTAAAGAAAGATAATAAGAAAAATAAAATAAAAAAAGATAATATTGCATAAAACTTCCCCCCTTAAATTATTTTCCTTAACACCTTACCAGTTGAAATGAAAGTCCATACCTATACTGGAATACTAAACTTTATTTTAAAAATCTTGGAAAACGGAGATATAATGGGGGATTTAGTATAATATTATGCTCTACAAAGCCCTTTTCTTTACTTCTCATGAAATATAAACTGAAGTAAAAGAGCGATTTCAAGAGTAATGTGCAACAATATATTCGATAACTGATGTAAATCAAATGCAGATACCTCAAAACCCTATACAAATTTAAGTAAATTTAAAATAAAAAAATAACCCCAGAATCAATTATAGCATCACAAAGAACAAGTTTTCATTATTTTATATACCCAACCCTACTACAACTAAAGTCTGGACTTTTTAACACTATAGACAGGTGCTTTTTCAAACAAACAAAAATTGAACTCTTAAATCCTTTGACATGTCATTTGTTATTTGCAACATTATTACGTTCAAAAACTAGGGATGTCAACGAATAGTCGACTATTCGACTGTCAGTCGAAAGGACCGACTATCGAATAATGCGACCGACCATCGACTAAATAAAATACGAAAAAAAGAGCGATAACTCTTGATCACAAATTTAAATTGTTGACAAAATTATTTTCCTGAACAAAAACTATTGACTTTTCATTATCAATGTATAAATGCATATTAAATGCTCTTCTATAATTTGATAATTGTCAATAACAATTGTTTTTCTGATAAATTATGAATCACTGTGCTGGGTTTTGTTTCTAAAATTATAATGAAAACACAGTTATTTAGTCATTACATTCCATGTATCCATATTAATATTGCTATTTTAGTAATGTTCAAAGGTTCACATACGGTAGCCGAGACACGTTTTGATAATTACTTTTATAAAAACACGCAAACATTGTAGTGTTGTAAGCTAGGGCATTTAACTGTTTTAAAGTTACGGTAATCGCGGTATTAACAATGTCACACGGGCACCTGATGTGTAGATGCTGTGTTTATCGTATTTTATTTAAATGAGTTTAAAAAATACTTGCTGGTAGTTTCTGATGCATTTTAAAACTAAATACATATAATTTCATGTAAACATAAGAGCTACAAGTCAAGTTCCTGTGAATATCTGTCAAAAGCATACGTAATGCATACACCAAAGAAGGATAACTCTTGCATAGTCTATATGCAAAGAAAAGTAAAACGGAAATAAAGATTTTATTATGAAAAAATGTTCCGAATAGTCGACTATCGTTCGAATAATGCAATCGAATGTTCGACTAAGGAAAATATATATTTTGACATCCCTATCAAAAACACATTTAATCTTACTTTGATATTAGGAAGATACTAGGGATTTTAGGGACTAGGTCTTGATTAATTCTTATAATCTGTCGGATATCAAATGGATGCTTATTGCACTTGTCATAAGCAGTCCTATTTTTGTAAAATCTATCAAATAAAAATTACATGAAAAGAAGACAACACTTATTGTAGGGTTCAATTCGACATATCGAACAATTTGAAGTTATCATTTCGCAAAATTAATGGTCGATACAATAACCTTGTAAGGAATGAAATCTTTGATTAAGTCAGATGTTTACTTTATGTTACTAATTATTAGGCCACTATTAGGCAGGGTTTTTACACACTGAATTCTCGACGGATTTTGCCGATTCCGTACCATGACAAGTAGTACACGGCGGTGTGACCTTTGGCAGCGGATGCTCAACTAATCCCAACTTTGATGTTTTTGAGGTACATATATGTACGGATATGACAATGGAATATTCCGCATACCTGAACTAAACAAAGGACTCACGGTGGTTAAGACCGGTCGACAGGAGATGTTTACTCCTCAATGGCACCTGATCCTGCCTCTTGATTTTTTTTAATTTTGAGGGGGTCTGTGTTTATGTCCTCCTCACAGCGTTGTATTTGAGATCGATCGCGCTTTGTTATATTCACCCTTTTTTTTTTGGTTAATATATATTGATATACATGTACTTCGAATGAGGTTGCCTGAAGCAACTTTTATGTGAGTAGCATTCCTCTCTTTGAAATTTGATTGTACTCAGGGTGAGTACTTGAGTGGCGAATACGTTTGGAGATATAAATACGGTGTACAGGTAATAGCGAAATATTACTACATAAATAAGGAAAAATGAAATTTGCAAAGCTGCAATTATGATGCAATTTGGAGTTTGTCGTTTATAGACAGTAAAAGATCTAAAACTGAGAGAGATGTGTCAGATTCCGTGGTTTCTTTTGGTCCAATATTTTCCCTCAATGCAAAATTTAACCTATTTGAAGGTTTCTTTTAAGGTAGTAGAATAGTTTTAACCGAAAAATTTATCTTTATCATTATACTTGAAAAGGAGGGTGTTATACATGTATAGTGATGGAGGTGTCCTGAGATTTCACTGAATCTTAGATACAAAATGCGTCATTGTGCACTTCCTTTTTTTACTTTTGATCACAAACAAATTTCGGATTTCCCTTACTTGGAACAATTGACTCTTCCATTCTTTCTATAATATCGAAGAGTGCCCATCTCTTATCCGCAACTCCTCTGATAGAAATGAATAAATTTAATGAAATTTTATGATGCTTTCACAGATTCTTCATTACATATTTCCACTGAGCAACTCTTATTTTACATATTCATTGATACTGATTTCAATCTCTCATAGGAGCTCATGGACTCTGCCATTTTTATCATATGGAAGGCGGATGATAATATTTTTTTTAGCCTAATCCTCACGTGCACAGTACCTCTAGTTTCTTGTTAATTTTACATAGACGTCACTAACAACTCTAAGTAGACAATTCGATCATTGCATATTTTTTCTGACCATCAAGACTTTACCCTTTCAAGCTTTAAGTAAATGAGTGCATTTAAAGTTTAACAGACATTTGAATGAATAAAAAGAATGTCAGGGTTGTTAATATTTCTGTGTACGACTGAGATACTTTTACTTCGATATTTTTATTTCAACGTGTAATCAATAATATGCCTGTTGCATAAGAAATATTTATGATGTTCATCTTTTTTCTATTAATATTGATCTGAAAGACTAATTAAATTATAATTCACCATAAAGACAAAATTGTCCGTACATTTTTTTTAAAATAACAATGGTAGCAGTAAAGAAAGTTCCTTAAGAGAAATGCGGCTATGTTAAGGAACGTTAATGATAATTCCTTGTAGTCATTCACTGAGTAAAGGTATGCCCCAATTACTTCACTTAATAAATTATTAATTTAAAAATCACTACATATGAATTGCATCATTTTACTGCTTTTTTCTAATCCAATAAATGGACTTCGCCAATTGGCACCCTTCCTGCTTTGACTTAACACGGTTGTCTAATAATTGCAATGAAGGATAGGACAAATCCGTCGTAAACCGTACGTGTATTGAAACTGAACACTTACACTAATCCGCTCTTCAACATGCATATACCACATAATGGTCAATGTATTATGTGCTGTCTCGCTTACGTCGTTTTGTTGTTTATCTGGCTAAAACCCCGAAGGGTGTTTATTTCAAGGTTAATACAATATTTCAAATCATTTAAAAGTTCAATTGAGCACAAGCATTTAAAATGATTTTGCTTATAAAAATAAATAGATTGTTTATTGGTTTAAGTAAATCTCTCTTTTCACTTGACAGTACTGTCTATTGGTATAAACTGCTCTGAGAAGATAGAGTTTATGTAAGACACAAATTATCTACAGTCATGAGATCACTTTTTTATTGTATAGAAAAATACAACCTTACGAAACACGTGTAATTTTCTTTTTCCATAGTGTATGAAAATATAACAATTATTTTCTCGATTTAGCAATTTATCAGTTGCTTGACCAGAATTTATTGCAAAAATGTATTTTCTTGATTGAATTGAAAATTCAATTACACAAGATAGAACGCTAAAATTTGGAGAAAATCATTAATTTTGAACACGCGGTATCCTTTTCATATATTTTTTTGATAAATTTAAATTTAACAATTTCCATTAATACCTTATATATAACAACGAACCTCATCAATGAAAACTAAAGTTAATCTGAATTTTTTTTAATGATAGAATAGAAGCAAACTAATAAAAAGAAAACACCATCAAGATATCTAATTACTGCATTATATTTATTTACAACTTTCATTTAAATAGACAACACTCAAATATAATAAGATCGCATAGATATTAATCATATAAACAACGCAGATACATGTTGGAAAGAAAGTACAGTCACCCTCTGTCAAATGAGCGTGAAATTTTCTTATGTTTGCCAAGACCAAAGGTTTCTCGGTTAAGCACCACCCAAATGTGCTAAAGCAACAAAACGTAACATCCAATCATTGTAGAAGAGATCGAGTCAATCACTTTTTTACGAAATGCACTCCATAGTTGGTCCTTCTCCAATATTCATATGCCTGTGTACAATGGTAAAATTGTCAATAAAAACCCGAGGTAGTATTTAAAAGAAGTCGTAAGCTCATTTTTGTCAGATATTACTAAGTAGCTAAAGGAATCGGGACTTGATCTGGTAAAGACATCACTATATATTGTGACATTTTATTGAACATTTATTCTGTATCCTGGCATATTAGGAGGAAGCCTGAGGGGATAGAGTCACCACTAAGGGTGTTCGAGAGCGTGCAATAGCATCTGCAAATTAAAAAAGTCATCATGAGTCTTCCAGGAGGGTCTGAGATTTTTCGAGAAGTTCTTCAACAATTCGTGAAAAATTGTCCAAACGAGGGATCAGATGACAGTTCAGATGAAGGTGGCAAGAGTGATGAAGAACTGTTTGGATCAGGCAAAATGAAAACAGGCGGGAAGCATACGAAACGGCACGTGCAGTGGGCAGACGACAGGAAACAAGTGTCCCAAGGCGAGATGGCATACAATAGTTATTCTACCAGAATTTTCACAAAAGCAGTCCCGAAGTCGATTCTTAAGAGCAAACAAAACTACCTCATAATGGTGACTAACTGACTTAGTGCCATTGAAAAAAAACTAAAATTCAGCGGGACGGTTATGTGTTCATCCGAATAACCATAATTTATGTCCGCGCCTGAAAAAGGTGATATGAGACTAAAAACCTGAGCTACGCAGTGACTCTAAAATAGGCAGTGAAAGACAAATATTGGACTTCACAGGCTTAAGGCAATAAATACTCAAATTTGAAACAAACTTTCGCAATTCTTAAGAATACTCAATTATTTTCGTACTGTGTACGTTCTTTCTTGAATATATTTTGTATTTCACATGGTGCTGTTTACTTTATTATATATTTCAAATATAATGTGTACAAAATGTGTTTTCGTGTTGTTTGTTTTTTATTCGACATCAGGGATATTTATTTAAACAAATTCCTTATAATATCTGAAGATAACACTAATTGTTGTAGAAGCATGACATGATGTTGTTTTCATCATGTCTTCGTCATGAGGCATTTTGCCTTATACCAGTTTGGTAAAAAATTCAATGTAAACCTTAAATTCAACGGAAAAATGAGAATTTTTTAACGTTATTCATTTTAAAACATCTAGTAATTTACAACAATAATTGAAAAAAAAGAAGAAAATGTTTCTGAGTTCAAGAAACAAGAGATAAATGTTTAAATTTCAAATTGAAAGGCAGTTCAGCAGGCCTCTGGTCAATAGAATTTGCTAAATTTTGAAAGGAATATTCACAACTTTTATGCTGTCATTTATTTTTCAGTTGACTAATAGGTCGCTGCCTTTGATGTCTGTTAGTGTATACAATTATGAGTTTACCTGAGCAACTTTTACCTAAATGAGAAATATTTATATTTTATAAAGGTTCCATTTTTATGATTTTTAAATGGCAATCTATCTTTTGATATAAAATATGTTGTATTTTTCCAATACATGTCTTCTTTATCAAAAGTTAGTTCATATGAGGATATATTGACGCGTGTATAGAACTGTATCTTCATGTTCTTCCCATTATATTTGAGAAATCGATCAAAGATTCTATCAAACTTCTAATATTGAAAAAAATGTGCAGGTACATATTATTGCAGAAGAGAATGCCTTTAAAGCGCTGTGCTTTTATCACATACAACAGACAGTCTCGTATAGAAAAGTCAAACCTTGCCTGAAAATAAACATACGGACAAAATTTGTATAATTTCCACTATGATTCTATCCTTTGCTATATTATATGGAGTAAATTCATTGCATCAAAGATGTATCAAAGAAGATAGCTTGAAAGTGCCTGAAAATGTGAAGCCAATTATCTCCACCTTTCTCGATATCTTATCAAGATTCTCTGGAGTGTCTTTGATAAATAAGAGTAAGGAAGATGTGTGTAGTTAATATATAAAAACAAAGGGAAACAAAAAAAATATTTGTTAAAAAAAGGTGTTGTTTTTTTTTTTAGAAATATATCACGAGAAACGCATTTCAATAAATCAAAATATTACCAGTATGGACGTACGGTCAGCTCCCAATTAAATAAAGGCAGAAAGATTTAAGATGACTCGATAAGACATTGAGACAGATCTATACATTAAAACGTAAACGTAAAATAAAAGAATTTATTTTTATCTCTCAAACAGAATGTAGAGTACCCACATTAGTGAGAAATATAACTAGGAATTTACATTCAAATCAATATTCCCCTTAGGTTATCCTCATACGCCAGCGACCATCATAAAACAAATGTCAAACCTGTAATCAAACAAACTTTACGTAGGATTCGAAAAAAATCCCGATGCATATATTTAGGCCGTTTATCCACGTATAATGATTGAACATTAATGATAAAGATTTCCAAAAGGCATTTTTTCCGAAAATGGGAACGAAGCAGATATTGCGGAGGATTCATAATAAATTAACTTGGACCCCTCATATCAGACAGTTTATATACATGTACCACATCATATAAATTAGAAAACTCTTACTAAAAAGTTAAATCGATGACGAGTTATGAAAAAGATTTTTAAAAACTTAAGTAAAAAAAATTATGTGAGAGATATACATATACATGCTCCCTTTGAAACTTGGTTCCACTTATACATATGCAAAGAACTAAATACTTGACCATGCTATGATATATGCTGTTTCTTATAATTGTCTGACCTATGAATTTTAATAAAAATCATATCCACGAATATATCAAATTACTTTTTTGGTTTAAGCTTGCATTCGTTTAATTTCTTTCTTATAAATTAAACCAGTTTTTATAGTGTCTGGGCAGACACAAGATTCTTTTCACACGAGAAAATTAGTTAAGTAATAATATTTATGTCAAACATTTTAAGTACAATGGCAGAGGCACTTTTATATTTTATTGTTAAATAAACGATTGTAATAGATCTACATGGATAACTACCGAGCACGTGTCTATTAGATCTAAGCTCACCCCTATGCATATAAGTTCAAATCGATTTGTTTTACATTGTTTGATTGAAACATGTGATAGTTCACGTAGCCAATATTTTCAAACATATTTCATCTATAAACCATTTTAAGATTACATTAACAAGTATAATTTACAACCATATACTCAGAAAAGTGCTTTATAATAGCTCTAGACTTATATAAAAAGAAAGTACATTTTGCTATTGAATATTAAGTAAACGTTCATCTACAAGTGCATTATTTAAAGTATATTTCAATCTACAGGAAAATTTCTATTTTTTTATTGATCTTAGGGGAAATCCATCTGATCGAACAATTACATTAAAATACCATATTTTAAATGTCAAATTAAACAGATATCCCACCTGAGGCTTCTGTGCAATCGAATCAATTCACAAAGTAAACCAACTATATGATGAAATTTAAATTGTTTTACACTCTTTTATCGCTTTGCAGAAAAAAAACATGTGACCTTCAATCATGAAAACTTAGATGAAGTAGACTGTCATATCCCCACTGGTTTCAACAAATATGTATTTTTTCCGTCTCATTGTACATTGTACGTATATATTATATAAACAGAAGGACTTATATTGTTTAAAGATGGTATGATTGTATTTGGTCATTTGATTCAATATAGAATTGAAATCCCTGTAACATCAACTAATATGTTAGTAGCCTACCTTGATTTAACAAATCATCATACTTAAACCATGGGTCTTGGATATCGAATAGATTGAGATGTAGACACCATAAGCAGGTCAAATCGGGATATTAAGTTGATAATAAATAAATATTTTTTTCAATTGTTACTAATTTTACCATATCAGGTAATAGATTATTTAAATATGATAAAATAACAGCAAAGTTAAACTTTAACTAAATGAAAAGAAAACCTCCTAAAAATTAAGATGTAAATGAAATTCTGTTTTCTTTACAAGTTATCTCTTATTCTGAATCAACCTGGTTGAGAACAAACTGCTAATCATTAAAATAAAAAGCTGTATGAGGAAACATAAACCAGCAAACACGAGGAATATCAGAGCACAGAAATCATTTTTACAGAGTAACATAATCATTAAGTTGTACAGGAATTAGGTTATTCGGTCGAAATGTCTCTTGACTCGACTCGAGATCAAGGCGTCACTTGAAGAAAAAATTGTAGAATAAGTTATCTGCCTCACGGCACCCTTGTCTTTCCGGTATTCTGTCAATACTTTCCCCCAGCTAAAGGTATTTCATTCAACAGAAAATCTCTCGAAGAGAAAGCAAAGAGCTTGAAGGGCAAACCACTTATACCTGTAAACAACAAAAAAAATTAACAAACAAATCAACACTCCGGTTGTGTTCTGAGGAATTATAGGTTAAAAAAAAGAAAGGGAATATCTCTGCCATGTTTGTTCTACTTGTTCACACCATCTCCACTATATTCTGCTTTCTTTATTCAAACACAAAATTGTTTATAAATCATAGATTTATACCTATACGCTTTTGCTAATATTTAAGTTAAGAAGAAACTCAAATATCGACAATCTGGGGTTATGAAAGCCAGTAATACATACATTTGTACTTTATAAAATTCAAAATTTATAATTAACTCATTCATTTTAAACATGTTTCCTTTTTTAATGACTTTGGTAACAAGTACATCCAAAACTCACAAAATAATTAAATACTTTTGAATACTTGATACATGAAAAAAAAACCGGTCAAATTTCAAATGCAAATTTGTTTTTAAAACAATCTATAAACGGGTTATTTGTAGTATACTTCTCAATATGTTTTACCTACTTGTAAAACTGTATTTTCAGCATATATAATTTAATGCCGTTAGAGTTTACATGGTAGGTTAAAGAATACCTAATTATCTGACCCGTTTAATAATTAATTACACCTTCAAAGACATTACACCTTTGTTGACTGATTCCTTCAGACATTCTCTTTTCTGCAGCTGTCATTAAAAGCATAAATTACTGTATAAAGTATACTTGGTCCATATTTTGCATTTGTCGGGTCAATGTTTTCTCAAACAGAGAAAAGACAAGATTTGATGCTGTTGTTGATGAAAATAAATGCATTGAAACGATGTTAAAAAGAATTAAACAATTCAAGACCATTTAAATTTATTATTCATGGTCCCCATTTCAAACGTCATCGCTCTTTTGTAAGTTTTTGATGTCTTTATAAAAAAAAATAACAGAAATTTTCATATCGTTCCCTCATAAACTCTTTTGATCTATGTTTTTAAGGAACAAGAAACTTGATTACTTTCAAATTATGGAATTTAATATTAACATTATGTCATGTGTTTTACATGTATATATATATTTTTTTAGAAAAAAAATCCCCTGAACGTTTTCTTACAATAAAAACAGGGTTAAGTGCATGTTAATGAGGAATTTTGCACGTTTTTGTTAAAATAAAATGAATTAAAAAACCCATGTATATTTCAAAGGAAAGATCCATAGAATAAGTATGCTCAAAAGTATTTTTCAAAAATAATACTTAATTTTTATACTGAAAAAATATCCAATTTATAAATGATGAAAAAAATCAATGGCAATTTATGCCCTGCTTCCTCTTAAATCTTGTTGGAGATCTATTCTCTATTTAAGAAAGACTATTTTTAGCTATTTAATCATCAATGTTACCTAAAGAACTGCGTATTTTTTAAAGAATTTCCTTTGATCTTTTTTCTTTAATTTCGAAGTTTTTCTTTTTTATTGTTTCTTTTCATGAGTTCTTCAGAAAGGGCAATCCGCATCCGTTCCAAAAGTGTAACAAAGATTTTTTTTTTAAACTTCCTTTATACATGTACAATGAAGAAAGGGAAAAGAAAACGAACGCTGATCCACATCAATGCATACAAGAAGTATAAAATAAACCTATAAATAGCAAAGGGCACCATCTACAGTCCATTTAAAACATCCTTTTAAACCTTATTTTCAGATGAACATCAAATGCATTCCAACATCCTTTACGTAATTGTGACAAAATCCGGAACAGACGAACGCGTCGAGGAATTTCCCCTGAAAATTTCACTACCGTCCTTTAGTACATTGCAAATTTCTTCATTTGAAGTGACGATTTTTCATTAACTTTTCTCTAACATAAGAATGTTGTCTTTTTATTGAATGAAAATCGCATCCAATCGCCTTATCGATTTATTTTCACATTTTATAGAATGACAAAGAAAAGAAAGTAATTTGTGCCAATACCCTTTGCACTATTGAAATTTTTGTGAATAAAGAATTAAGGTTTGGGGTAGCGATCAGATTTTATGTCAAGATCAAATGCAGTTTATGTTGACCTGACGGGGAAAATTTCAGTAGATCACGCAAATTGAGATTGAATTGCTATCTTCCTCTCCAGCTTGGATCGGATACTGTTATTTTGAAAATAATTTCTTACATATGAACAATGAACAAGTTGTGGATATAAGAATCACCGATCTCCAAAAATCCTACAATCAATACAATCTTATGAACTGGGCATAACAGGTGTCTAGGAGTGAGTATCCCCTGTCACTCCCGCCTAAATTTCTATGTACTCAGATAGGAAGGGTAGTCAGTTGTAAAATTTAAGCATAAAAACAAAGACCTAACATTTGATATGAATACTCATATACCTCAATCAATTAAGCTATGTTTCAATTACAGGAAACTCTATATTGAGCCTCGTCGGATAGAAATCGACCTTATCGTATGCAACGTCATAATGAGAAATAAACGAATAAAGTTAAGAAAGATTTCCCGGTATTTTTACTACACATGGTTTTCACGTTTAGAAATGTTTTAGACATCGTTAACTGCAGTTCACAGATTTTGTCCTTAAAAATCGGATCATTTTAAATATGTACCAATTAAATAAACAAATTTTAAATGTATTTCCCTTCGTAGAGCCTTAACTTCTTTATCGTTACCATGGATCAATGTAAACACAGGCCAGAAGAATGCCGAGTCCGATCTACATATTTTTTTTTTTCGAACAGCAGAAGACGTGAGGTTTTATTTAACACCAGATAAAGATTAAGTTGGTAGACAAATAGCAAAGCAAAACTGGCTTTGTGCATTACTGAGGAAGTACAGAATATATCTTTTATTGTAGTTCAGAGTATAAATTTTAGCCAAAGGAGGAGTATCTGGCACAGGAAATCGCACATCACATGTACAGATGCAGTACTATAGTGTGTGAACTTCATTTACTATCACCGTGTGCATTCATTCAACCAAGATAAATATAGGCCTATTCACGATATTATATTAACATTCTATATGTCTCATGTCTTCGAATTAATTTACGTGTAATGATTATGTCAAAGTTATATATAAAAAAATAGGAATTAACCAACCAAAAGAAAAACAACATTGGGCCATTCCCAGTACAAGATGTACAATGGCCACGATTCATCAATTTTCAAAACGCATTTTTCTAGCAACAATATTCAAGGAATTATCAGGAAACAAGTAATACGGGTACTGTGTGAGGCAATTTCTTCATATACATCAGTAAACCTCAAACGGAAACACGAAGACTACCTTGACCGAAGCGACTGGATTCGATAAATTGCGCAAGTTGCTTCCCTTTGACTCAATAAGAGGCTCAACATGGGGGAATCATTTCCTAAAAAAGTTTTTTTTTCTTTTGTCTCTCTTCCATTTCTTACAGTATATCAGTTTATTTTCTTAAATTTTGCAAGTTTATAAAATATACCGACAATGGATTATCTATGATTTTAGTTTTCTTTTACTTGGCTGGCGAAACTGTTCAAAGAGGGGCGGCCATTTCATACCTATATATTGTGTGTATCATCTTGACCTTGTAGGGAGAGGGCTAAAATGCGATTTGCCTGCTGCACAATCCCATTCACTTTGCTTGAATAAAATTTTGTATAAATTTAAAAAACAAGATGGGCCCCGTTTGTGAAAAATATTCTTATACGTCATTAATATTTAAAAGAATTGTAAACAAAAAAAATTACTTTTCAGTCGAATGTTAAAAAAATAGCTTAGTGAAATGTGTTCCTCAATATTCACCTTAATATTTAGTATTTTGAGCCCGTTAATACCAAACTTTACAGCTAAAAAAAATCCTGAAATGAGCAGGATTTTACGTGTTGGTGATTCGTGGATAACAGGTATATAAATGGTTCGCTTGTACAAGGACTTTCAATTATAACATCAAAAAGTTCTCTACATTATAAAATTCTTATACAATTCCCACAACTGATACATGTAACTTATAAATCTCAAATGTTTTTTTTTTATTTATTTTTTTATTTTATAAAATCAGAAAACACATGCTATTAATTATGAAATGTCTATTTTACGTAATATTGTGTCGGACTGGGTTAGGAACGGGATAGCAGAATGTTGCCTATGCGTTCCATCATAAATATCATTTTTTCTCTAGAGAGGAGAATTAATGTTTTTTTAACCCAAAATATGTGTCGGATCAAAAAGTAAAATAAGAGGTGCACAATGGCAATATGTAATAAAGATTCTGTGAAAGTTTCATCAAATTTCATTCAGTGGTATGAGAGGAGTTGCGGATAAGAGATGGGTACCCCAAAGCGTAACAGACGGACGGACGGACAGACGGACGGACGGAAGTACAGACGAACGGACGGACGGAATTAACGATTACTATATACCCTCCCGCTTTTCAAGCGGGGGGTATAAAAACAGTAGCTTTGTGAAATGTGTTCCTGAATACTCACCTTATTATTAAGTATTTTGAGCCCGTTAATACCAAGTTTTCTGCTAAAAAAATCCTGAAATGAGCAGGATTTCATGTGTTCGTGATTCGTGAATAACAGGTAGATAGATGGTTTCGCTTTGTACAAGGACTTTCAATTATAACATCAAAAACTTCTCTACATTATAAAATTCTTATATAATTCTCTTTTTTAAGAGAGAGGGATACCCACAATTGATACATGTAACTTATAAATCTCAAATATTTTTTTTTTATTTTTTTATTTAAAAAAATCAGAAAACACATGCTATTAATTATGAAATGTCTATTTTACGTAATATTGTGTCGGACTGGGTTAGGAACGGGATAGCAGAATGTTACCTATGCGTTCCTTCATAAATATTATATTTTCTCTAGAGAGGAGAGTTAATGTTTTTCCCATTTTTTTTTTGGGAGGGGGGGGGGCTTCTAAAGTCAGCACATATACACGTATAAGGATTCCTTGCTGGCTAAATATGATATAATTTATTTTAGAATCCTACGCACCCTAGCTGAATCCCACTATCTAATTCATAGCTTTAATTATCCTTTTTAACTGGTTTAACAGTATTTCCTAATAAAATGATTATTAAGAAATTCTCAATAGCGTCTACGTAATCAATTGTTTTTTAAACATTCAGTTCGTTTGCAGTAATTGAATTATAAAAGAAAGAAAATGTGCCACATGGTTTTATATTGTAATTCAACATAGCCTGTGTTTTTGTTTATCTTTTCCTCAATATATTTCTAATACTCCGGTTAACAAAGAAATTATAATTTTTGCGTTTCTGAAGTTCATATTAATCTCTTCATTTTTTTCGGTTGATCTAAGATATTTTGTAAACTTTATGTAAATTCTCTTTTTTCAAATGCATTGTTATCACCCGGTGATGAGAATGAGATCACCCTTGGGTATCCGATGATGTTAAACTATATGCTATAAAAAAAACTCATCCGACTTCCGCCTAAAACGTCAGAATGAAGAGATTATTTAAAGAATACGCACAAATCGTCCAAAAATAACGCATGCATATTTATTGAATGGATAATTTCGGCCAATAAGTATACATGTTTATATGTATACATATTTCTCGTGACTTTTCGCTACATGTAAATATAAATGATAATCTTTTTAAATTAGCTGGCTTTTCTCTTATACGAAGTAAATAATGTAGGAATGATGCATAATTATTATTATTTTTTTTACAATATTACATTAACGAGACTATTAGATTATTTACATCAAATTGATTTTTAAGGTAATGTTATGGTATATTATGATCGAGATATTTTGTTGATGAACACAGTCAGAAATCTTTTTAAATGGTTGACACAATCTTTTTTAAGTACCGTCAGATGGAACGTTAAATACTAGTAGTTCCCTATGTCAAGGTTTACAACTTTGTGTCCATGTATTTTGCATGCAACAGATATAGATTACCCGCCGAAAATGGCTGAAATCTTGGCGACTCGGCGTTAAGCAAAAATCAATCAATCAATGATCTGTATAATGCTTAAAATGATATTCTATTAATTTTACATATTTATTTTTGTACATTATGGATAATAGAAATTTGATAAAAAAAAAAAAAACGAACGGGTTTTTATTGGGAAGGGGGGGGGTTATAATGAAGGCAAAGTAGAATGTGGTTGCAGTAGAAACAGTTATATGAAAAAATCCTAATAAAATGAGCCACTCTGAGATACAAGGCTACGTATCACACCATGCATGTTTGATTTCACGTTATCATTATATACAAAATGATGTGATTTTTTTTCAATTTAACTTAAGAATAATTATCGTAGCATGATTTTAGTTGTGATTTTATTGGCTGCACGGTTCATGCATTTTCTGTAAGAATCGAGGTATTTCTGAGATCGATCCCCTGTAAATTTGGACTCGATCGCATTGGTTTCTTTTTCCTTTACATGGGGATTACGTAAAATCAAACAAAGTGTGTTAACTAACTTGCATGCTTTGAGGATACAGGCTTTATCAAACGTTAAATCAGCATACATGTAGATCTATATTTTGTTAATTGAAAGTTCAGTTGTTCATAGAGACGAATTTGTCGGTATGAAAGACGGAAAAGTAGAAATCAAAAATCTTCTTTTTTTGGGGGGGGGTATTCGGGTTTTAAAGGATCTAAAATACAGTTAACACAGTTTTGGGGATTGTAGATTATGATCAACTATTTTTGTCATTAATTAAGCATTTTGTTTAACTTAGACAGGATGACAACTTGGATTGCTAAGCGATGACAGGTGCCCCAACTTCAAACATCATGTAAACCATGACGTCACAATTGAATCGTGAAAAAACTACGATATGCTCAGAGTTAATTTTGCAGACATACCAATTTCAAAATGTAATAACTTTATTATAAATGCAGATATTTTTATTCTGTTTTCAGTTTTTGTCGTGATTTTACATGGACCACCAAAATACACAAAAATCTCAAATTCGATAAATTTTGCCATAAGGTCGATTTCTATCCGACGAGGCTCAATTATATTGTAAATATAGAGTTGAGAAATGAATGGAAGTAATTACAGGGAAACATATGGAGATAACGAACAGTATTCAATATCAAAAGTCCATAAACACAGACCTTCAAAACATCAGAGGTGTGATCAGGTGCCATGGTGGAGTGACCATCCCCTGCTGACCGGTCGCACCAGCCGTGTCATGATCGGGAAAAAAACGGAAAAATCCGTCATCAATTCAATGTATATTTAATGGATTAAGAATTGGTATAAAAAAAGTCAATCAGTATTTTACGCAATGATAAATTGTATTTGCTGACAAGTATCGACCATAGAACTCACGAAATGATGACTTAAAACGAGCCTGCTGGTATTCTTGTTTCATCAACTTGTTTGTCAATAATTTACTTAGTTTGAGAAATTGTTCATACGTAGAGCATGCTCTTGCGTATGGAATCAACTGAGGTATATAAACTCCGTATGTAGATGACGAAGGTATATTGCTGTACAAGTAAAGGAAGTTGACGATTGTAAAGATAAAGTCATAACGTTAATCAAAGAGCTTGGTTGTTAGATTACCATGAACGTCTTTTTCAAGTAAAATATCCAAATATGAAACAGATGTGTCAGACTCTGTTTTATTTTTTTTATTTATCTCAAGCTCACCGGGGTATCGACATAAGAATGGAAGTTACCATTATTAATTGACAGTACGTCGTCGATATTTCTAAAGGTTAAATCAAAGGCCACAGCAAGCATTTTCTTCTTTTCATCTTAAAGATATTGGACAAATTCTGCTTCATGTAAATAGAAAAACAGATCTGCTAGTAAAGGGGCGCAATTGGTACCCATGGGAATTCCAATAGATTGTTGAAAGACCAAAATCCACATAGATATTGTCAATTAGAAACTCAAGCATCTTTTTAATGTCAAATTCAGAGTACTTGTGTGTACAATCAGAATGTTTTTAAGAAAATAATTTTGCAAATGACCAATGACAAGGTAAGTAAATTTACATATTACAATTTTAGTAAAAACAGCAGCTGTCATTGATATAAAAAAGCATTGTTTTTTATTCATCGTGTGGAATGTTTGTTCAAATTGTCCAAAAGTTCCTTAAAATTTGTAAGTATCCACATCTGATTACACCACTTTTTGAATATATTGTTGCACAGTACTCTTAAAGTTTCTCCTTCACTACTGTAATATCTTAGTGAGGAGTAAAGAAAGAGGCTTGGATTATTTACTGGAACCCGCTACGTATCTTTGTTTGTAAGCATTTTTATTAAGTTTCGGAATCCAGTATAGATATGGAAGTTCAAATTTATTCTGGTTCTTTGGGATCTTAAAAATATTCAAAACTGACATATGATTTTGAGGAATTTCTTCCCAAGAAAGGGAAGTACAGTTAATATATTTTAGCTGGAGGCCACATAATTAATACTTTTCTTATGTCTAAGTTTTAAAATAAAATTTATAAAAGAGCGGATCAGATTATACAATTGGTTTGCAATGAATTCTAGCAGATTGTTGGAAGACCTTGTCTTCACAGAATACCTAAAGGTTGTCAATGAGGAACTCCAACATCCTTTAGATAAAAATTTATTCCTGAGTATTGTGTGTAGAATCAAAGTGATTTCTCACGAAGTAATTTTGTTGATGACTAAACACCAGCTGAAAAGTTTGAGTTCGAGATTTCTGTTTTTATTGATAAAGCAGTAGTTTGTGCTAACAAAAATAAAAGACGGTAAAGAATGGTTTTCTAGAGTAGAAATTTACATTTTTTGTGTAAAAATTTGTAATTCTAAATTTTCGAAAATGTCGACAAATTTGTCATTACAGAATTTACAACTGATTTACTCTATTGTAGCAAAATAAACATCTACATGTAAATGTTTCTCCTATGTTGTCATTTTTTAATCAAAGAAAAGATTAAGCGATGCTTTTTAAGATTCGAAACAATAAATGAATTTTATAATAAAGCAATTGTTCATCGTAGGTTATCCATAAAGTATTTAAGAAACATGATTTCCAAAAAAGAAATATTTGATCTTTGGAAACTGTTTTCGAGATCTTAAATAATTGCTTAGTTTTCATGCAGGTCATGATGTCTCTTTAAATTTTCTCTTAGTTTATATATAAAATAAAAACAAAGATTCAATTCTAGCTAACTTTTCTGAAAAGGACAACATTCAATATTCTTAATTGTTATTTCAAAGACAAATAAAAAAAATTGCACTCTTTGATCTCAACAATCATGATTAATGTTTGTCCCTTCTCAAACATAAACTCAACTCGCAATTTGTTTGCTTATTCTAATTTTTTTCTTGATAAAATCTTTCCGGGTACAAGTTCTTATTGTTTTTAATAATCAATAATCATTCTCAATGACCCTAATAACAAAAGGAAAAATACCTTTTATTGTTGTTTTTGCGCTGCTTAACTATCACTTATTTATCAGGAAAGGATGAAATATCACCAATAAAAAATCGGGATTTAAATGTCCTGTATAAACTTTACTCATTAAAATAATCGTTCTTTTTTGTATAATTGTCTGTATACAATTGTATACACGACTGCTACTTTAAGCAATTACAAGTTATTTAATCATTTTTGCACATTCATGAAATATTTGTTTAATTTAAATTAGTCTTTAATACTATTAGTAAAATAAATATCTACTCGAAGTGGTACATCAGTAACCTTAAGTACATGTACATGTAATGTGCAAACGATTTCTACATATATAAATCCTTAATTGTACAATTTTACAAGAAAAGAATTTTTATAAAAAGATTTAGATATTTTTCTCTTGAATAGCATATGAGATATTTTTTTTTATTATTTTTTTTTTTATTTTATCTGTTTTCATGAATGTAAAACTTAAGATTCGTCAGATGGGAGATTGAATGGTGCAATGTGTTAAGAATGTGTTAATAAATACTCCTTTTGTACGTTGAAAATAGTTTTTTCTGGTTAAAAAAAAAAGAGAAGACTCACAGAGGTCGCCAAACAAACCAAAAACCTACAAAAACCAGTAAGGAAATTGCGAATTTAAGGCCGAAACATGGCTGAAATACCGCCGACTTGGCTTAAATAATAATCAATCAGGCTAAGTTCACTGAAACGTTAACAAACTTTGAGCAAAACAATCAAGGACCTCTAATTTAGTGCAATAGAAGTGTAAGCATTTTCCCTTGACCTGTCACACCCGCTGTCTGAGCTTTGTTATAAATGAATGAAGTCAATTATATGGACATAACTAACGGCATTGACCTAGATTCAAACCTAATGTGATACTTGTTAGACCAAATTCTATACCCTATTGAGCTATCCAGCAAGCAATTGAAAACTTTACCACTGTTTCGTAATGCGCTGTAATTTAATAAGTATTGACCTTAACTTAACATACGAAGATTTCTTTTTCTCAAAAGTTTGTTATATAAATAAAGTTTTCCTACTTTTTATCAACCATATGTTATTGGCCATATAGCCAAAAAAGTTAATGAAAAACGACAGAACTTAGGTTCAAGAAATATGGAGATCGAATAGTACATGAAATCAAGATCTAGAAGTTCTTTAAAACACTGTAAATTTGGAACAGAGTAAAATAAGGACCTCATCAGTTGCAATGTGTTGAAAACCTTAAAATAACAAAATCGGTCAATGTTTATATTTAACGATTAGAAAGGATTAACATTAAAATTGCAATGGACATTTCAAATGATTGTTTACTCTGACGTTTATTTCAGTTGATTCTTTATTATTTCTCAGGTGTGTCAAAGCTCAGAAGAGACATATCTATTACTCGTATTAATTTTCTATCAATGCAAAGGATATAAATAAAAATAATTTGTCTAAGTTTAAATGATCTTTGTTGTGAATTTTGTAAAGATATAGCAAAACACAGTTTGTTTTGCCATGTTTAACTTCAATCTATACTCCATCTTATTTGTAGTTTATTTAAAGTCCTATTCTTTATTTATCGTCAATGTGTTCAAATTGTTCAGTGAAATTATTTGGTAACCTTTACACGGACTATTCACACGTCATTTTGTCAGTTTAAAAGGCGTGGTAAACATGTGTTCATCTCATAGTAAGGAAAATTTCTTACGCAGTTGGCACACGTCGAGCAAATCAATTCATTTTTCAAACATTTGACAGATTTATCATGTAATATATGTTGTTTATTTGTTTTTGCTTATAGAGTTATCTAAGTCATCTAATGACCTTTTTACTAGTATCTGACGACATCAACTACATTTGAAACTGACGTCAAGGACTGAAGCTTTTCGTGTGCTGACTCCCTTATGGAAGTATTTATTTCATTAACGAGATATGTCTGCGCCTCCTTCGAAAGAGTCAGACGAGTCGCATGGACACCTGAGTACTAACCCTAACCTTAACCTTTCCTGTTAAATTAGCTTCTCCTTGAACTAGAACACTTCAGGATTCACTGTAACATTTCAATATCATTGATCTGCACTGTCTTTTCTATTCTTGTTTATGTTACTCATCTTCGCTTCAATTTAAGATAAATTAAGAATTATAAGAATAAATGTCTTAAATAACATTTTTTCAAAAATAGAAGAAGCTGTTATAAGGTTGGATAATGTCTATTCAGAATAAAATATTTGGATACTCAACAGTAAAGTTTTGCACTCATAGTACGACAATTTATTAACACAATATAATGTTATAGAAAATAAGATTTATTATAAAATTAGTTATCAAATATGTTTAAAATATGCATATGCGGTATTCTTGCTTATAAATAAATGCAATAAAGATGTCAAAACAATCATATTAATTATGGATTTAGCCTTTTTCCTTATTTTACATAGGAGTGTCTGGATACAAAATCCAGTAAAATAATGAGCTTTGTTATAAATGAATGAAGTCAATTATATGGACATAACTAACGGCATTCATGCTCAAAAGTCCAATACAAAATAAGATCAGAGCAAACAAGGACTTCAAAAAAGAGGTGGGGTCAGGAGCCATGGAGGAGTGAGCATCCCTGCCGACGGGTGCTCCCTGTCATGATCGGCAAAATAGCGAAAAAATCAAATGAAAATTCAGTGCGTAAATAATGGTCTTACAATTAATATGAAAAATGTTAGTCAGCATTTTATCTAATGATACATGTTGTGCATATTGTTTTTGCTTATAAGATCATTGTATCGACCATAGAAGTAACGAAATGATGACTTTAAACGAGACTGTCGATATTCTTGTTTCAACAATTTTTTGTCAATAATTTACCTCGTTTTAGAAATTGTTCATATGTAATGCATGCTCTTGTGTACCGAATGAATTGTGAGATATATTACCCTATATGCAGGTGATATATTATATTGCTGCATATGTAAGGGAAGTTGGCGATTGAAATTTAAAGTCATAGCGTTTATCACAAAGCTTTGTTGTTAGCTTACATTTACGTCTTTTTCTAGTGAAATATAATTTTTTGTACATTTGTACTTCTTATTTCCTTGGAGATTAAAATATAAATGGGGAATATTCTGATCAAGAAAAAGGTAATGGTGGATGAGGCTAATCCGCAGAGAATTGTTGCTCTAAATTTAACATAAATATAAGATATAAGATGCCTATAGCCGAATAGGAAATTATCAGGAATGTTGACATTCATACAAGTCATAGTTCATGCCTGCGTGTTATAATTAGAAAAATCAATGTTTTCCTGATCTTTTTCATACAACACCTCTGCCTTCATATGTACAATTGTACAGATTTAGACACGGTCGTCTAGGTAACCTGCAGTTCATGTAGGTTTCTACTACATAGGTGTACCATTATTAGGTTTTATAAGCTATAATGTTCAAAGACATTGATGAATTATCATGATAAGAAGATTGGAAAAGGTCAAGCTCTATAGTCAAAGAATGATGCGTCAGCAATATTTCAACATGAAAAATTTACATCAAGGATCAACTATGCCTCAAAGTACAAGATCAACTCAACGCCATATCAGTTAAATTTATTTGCTTGAAGAATTACCCAGTAAGTCCACTATATACAAAATTCATCGTTTGTTTTATAAACGCGATTCTTTGACAAAAAATCTTTACTTATCACTACAGATGACGTAGATTCGCAAAAATTAAAATTATATATGCCCTCAGTAATTCAATTATCCCGATGCAACGAAGATGGAAAGGCTATTGTAAACGTGTTTATTGGTGGGTGTGGTCGCGTCCGTACGTAACGGAAGTAATAAATTACCTTTGGATTTATATGCTTTTTTGCAAGGAGGTGTAATACTTTTTGGTTTCATATTTTAATTGTATTATGTAGCAAAACTTTGTTTTGATTTGACCTTGACTTTGGAGTTAAACCCACAGTTTAAAAAGATTTATCATGCTCATTACTTATGAATGGTGAATTGGTACTTGGACTTTCATATTCCACATGTATCATTATTGAGACAAGTCTTCTTTCGGTAACAGCATTTTAATCTCTTGACCTTGACCTTCAAGTTTGACTAGCATGAGAAACAATACCTTTCTTAAAAGCTGTCATATGGGGCATTAGTGTTTCACCATCTTGTATGTTTTAGTCATAATCAAATACTGCAGTAAATGGTTTATTCTATTTGAAAAAAAAGGTCGAAAAGGTTTAAATTCAATTCTTTTTTTAATTGCGTTTCAGCACACTTGTAAACAAAAATTCCTGCGTAACTTTTCAAATCAGGATAGATTAATTAGAACCTATGCACAACTTTATTGCTGATTTTATGAAACTATTCGAAAGATATATTTTTTAAATTCTTCAAAACAAAACGAGTTGCTCCAGGGTACACCATAGTCCCGAACAATGCTGCCATCCAGACTTTAACCTCCATAATAATTTATTATTCAATGTCAAACGTAGTATTCTTATCTGCATTAATTTTCCACAAAAGTCAACATATTCTTTGTCACCTGAAGAGTAATAGCAAAACTTATTATTTATATTTGTCGTTTGTATGAAAACTTCAATATTCACCATCATTTGACATAACTTGACATCTGATATAAAAGGTGAAATTATCCATTACCAAAATGGCAACAAATATTAATGCTTCAGATACGTTAAGTACATGTATTTTGACTTCCCGAACATTTTCATTGATCAAGGATCTAAGATTGGTATCTTAGCAATCGCAAAATCCAACAAATTAAAGCAAAAATAATGATGTAACTTACAATTAACATACTAAAAACAACCAGTATTGCTCTTATTAAACTTCTTCATCAAATAAAAAGCTAACACTTTTTTATTTTTTTTATTTGCCTTTCTTGAGTCATTTGTTGATATTTCTTCTAGCTACAATCAAGTTGTCACTTTCTTCAGAAATTAAACGGATTTTCGATGCAGAATGACGTCATTACAGTGCTCGGTTATTTTTTAACTCGACAGAGAAAGCGTGCGTGTAAATCACGGCGCCTATGTTTTTTATCAGGGATCTGTCAAGGGCTATCCACCTATCTATACTCAACAGCCTTTTCATTCAGGAATCATTCGTTTAAGAGATTGCAAAACACTTGAGAAGTTACGATCCCTTCGTACTAAATACATCGTATCCATGTTCTTAGTCCTACAGAAATGCCAACAAGGTATCCTAAACCTTCTCATTATACAAAACAATATTGGTTATATCCACATTATTCAAAAATAAAGTTCATGACATTGTCAAAAGTCTCCATTTTCTTTAATATGCTATGATGCAACATTGCTATCTTTCATTTGATTTCAATTTTCTTTTTTGTTAAAAGATTTATCATGCATACTTATACTTATTCCAAAATTGTTACGTGTTTTCAATCGTGGATAAAAGTACATGTACTAAGAATTCTTTTTGATATACCTGTATCTGAAACACAGGTATTTGCATTTAGGTATATGGAAAGGATTGAACTTCTAAAATATGGATTGATCGAACCGTTATTCCTTTGTTTTTGTTAAAGAATGCTTCAAATGGTCATGATTTTATTTTTGACGTCCAACTTTGTTGTTCCAAATAATACAGATAAATAAATTTAGCATACAAATTAAAAAGAGAACATACAGGGTGACATCATTCTGATAGATATGATCTATCTCATCCTGACGAAAGAAATAAAGGTTCATGTTTAAAAGTCACAAAAACAGATATGATGTGCAAATAGTAAAAAAACCATAAAACGAAGGCGGGTGATGTGATACACTATCGCCAAACTTAGATTATCAAACATTTAACGCTATTTTTGATCAGAGAAACTTTATGAATGTCTGATATAAATATTTCGTTTGCATAGCCTCTTTACTTGTTGATCATTTCCAAATATAGCTTCAATCACGATTCTTTTTAAATGCAAAAAAAATAATATGATCCTTGTCGTTTTAAGTCATGACAAAATGTTTCAGAATTACGTCAGTTATGCATACACCTTGAAAACATACTGCAATTAAATTGATTTGCGTTTCTAATAATTCCTATCGTCATTTGGTAAAATTCCAAAGTAAAAAAAAAATAGAAAAAATAAAAAGGCGAAAATAAAAGCAAAGATCAGGGTATTCTACACGTATATTCTGTTTAAATAGTATGAAAAATTCTACGCTTTTCTAATAAAGTTGTTGAGTAAATAAGACTACATTTTACTTCATTAATATATGTAGTACTTTTCATGAAGAATAATTTGATAACTGTAAAAAAAAACATTAGATTCATATTATTATATAACATTTTTGAAGAAGTTTTTTCTATCCATATGCCCTGAAAAACTGCCGAATCACGACGGATACAGTTATGTTCCACCGGAAACAGTTATGTTGCCCTCCCGAACACAGTTCTGTTCCCTCGCGTGCAATCATTCTGCATATTAATTACGTCGGGTTCGAAATTCACAGAGGCAGTTGCTAAGCAAACGTAAACAGTTCCGCGAAAGTTAAAAAGTCGAGACAACATCTGCGATTTGTTTATTTGAATTCAGAGGAATTAGATAATTTAATTGAGGAGAAAAATTCTTTAAATACAACAAAGGTTATCAACACAAGTGTCAGCATACTGAAAACATTCAGCCATGAAACAGGACGGAATATTTCGGAATATTACTCAATGTACATATATGCTAAGTACTTATTAATTGAAATTACTATTTCTGTTAATACTTAAATGATTTTTTTTTTTTTGAATGACCATCTTCAATACTTAGGGTACAGGTTTGCCAGACTGGCTGTGTAGAGGTATCATCCCCTGGTGCCCTTTGTATTCAAGATGCACTAGTTTTATATTAGAGTACTGCCATTACTACAAGATTTTTTTTTTTAATTTACCTTATATCTATCATTTTTATTTAATTGTGTTTTCTTTTATCATTCTATGGTTTCTATGCTTTTGATCCAGTGTGGTGATGCACTTCTCAATGTCAAACTTAATCACTAGTCATGTTACATTATCTTTAATATAGAATTGTAATCAATGTTATCATTTTGTAATAATTGTTCATGCCCCCCGTGGGCCCTTGATTGGTGAATAAACATGATAATATAGTACGTGTTCAATAAATATGTTCGATGATCGATTTTGGTTCAATGATTGAAAATGTTATATACCTTATATCACATGGCTTAATTCTCGGGCAGCAATACCAGAATATTTGCCCTCGGTGACACGAAAGCCCTGGAGTGTTATGTCGCCCTCTGCCTGCGGCATCGGGCGACATAACACTCCAGGGCTTTCCTGTCACCTTGGGGCAAATATTCTGGTATGCTGCCCTCGAAGCCATGTAATATGTATAATGTTACCTGTACATGTGATGTATGTCACCTGTACATGTAATGTATGTCACCTGTACATGTAATGTATGTCATCTGTACATGTGATGTATGTCACCTGTACATGTGATGTATGTCACCTGTACATGTAATGTATGTCACCTGTACATGTAATGTATGTCATCTGTACATGTGATGTATGTCACCTGTACATGTAATGTATGTCACCTGTACATGTGATGTATGTCACCTGTACATGTGATGTATGTCAACGGGCGACATAACACTCCAGGGCTTTCCTGTCACCTTGGGACAAATATTCTGGTATGCGGCCCTCGAAGCCATGTAATACGAGGGGTTATCAAAAAGTTTGTGGACTAGCGCCATAAAATTAAAACCGCTTAAGAAACATCTATGAATTTTGAAACATCTATTTAGCATCATCTTTTCTATCAAAAGAATAAAACCACAAATCATGAATTTTATTTTTTGATAAATTAGTAATGTTTTTGTAAGCAATGGTATGTCAAGGTGGCGCAACCTCGAAAACGACGTTTTTTCGACCTATGTGTAAACTCAAAAACTCATTTGACATAATTATTTGACATCCAATAATCCCGTTAATTCAGGTATGTGTTGGGAAACAATTGTTCAATAAAATATGAAATTTTCACTTCATTCTGGAAGTTCTATGAAATTTTATCGTAAATTTTACACGGAATGTCCAGACAAACGAGGCCTTGAAAATGACATCAAAAGGGGGGAGGGGTTTCCGTTTCCAACATTCTGTAAAGTATTGCCCCTGAAAAAATAGTATAGACCTAAAATATGTTGAAACTGGCTACAGAGAAATAAAATGCATCCAGAGTACTTGTCTTTTAATATCAAAATAGATTCAGAGAACAAAGGGATACACAGTTAATGTCGATTTGCACCCAAGGTGAGAAAAATCAATCCCGTCAAAAATGACGTTGATCATGTGTTGTAGATATTGAACTCCCAAAAGCAAAACATTCCGGCACAATCAAGCGCGCATCTCTCCCAATGTATTAATCCATCTGGAATATTATATTCATTGAAGGCTACTGTTCATGACATTGTAAAGTCATATAAACAAGGCAGGTTTAAGTTCTTACTCAGTTCCAGGGAATCTCATAAAAAAGTGTATGAGGTATAAGAAGAGGACATTGAAAAAACAATGACGTTATCGGACGTCATGAAAATAAACGACGACAGCGCCGAGTGATCATATAATGTTGTTTTCATTTCGTAATAATTTGGCAAATAATGAACATATCAGGCTAAAATTTTCAACATTTCTTTAGTTTGTGTTGCTTTATGTTCCATATCAATTTTGAAAGTGCAGACTACATAGTACTAATTTTATAGCCTCAGTCCACGAATTTTTTGACAACCCCTCGTATATGTATAATGTTTTCCTTTTACCAGTTTTTTTAAAAATTATTTCTTTATTTTACAAAAAATTAGCTTTCAATTTTAATCCCTTCTTTAATTCATCTCTGTTTTAACCAAGGTAATAAATATCCACAACATATCGGATTTCCCCTGGACACCTTTGTATATTAGGGAATCTGTACCACAGAACTGAGCATCAAAGTAATTCAATATCGTGTTCTTACTACCAAATGAAATTGTCAATGAGATGCCGAATAGGTAACGTTGTCATTAACTTTTTCCTAACAAAAAAGGGGAATTCGTATTTATGTTAACTTATTAAGTTTAGTTATTCCAATTTCACAGAAAACATTCTTGTTATCGTTATTTCCTAGATGTGAATTTAAGTTGGGCATTACAAGGCATCTTGTAAGATGTATACATACTTGACATTTTACATTATTGTCCACTATACATGTATAATACATACCATGATAGTGTTATCATTCTTTGCACACTATAAAAAGATTAATTATTTATTGATAATGAACTTTGTTTTCCATTTTCCCCTGCTTTTTAAAATGTATGGCCTCTCTCTCTCTCTCTCTCTCTGTGAGGGTGTGTGTGTGGTGTTTGAGAGGGTGTGTGTGTGTGAACAAGAGATAATACTTATACCATTCCACCATTTAAATGCAAGGTGGGTCGAGTTTCCTCTGCTACACTGTACATACATATAGAAGACACTTGTCCAGTCTCTGTGGCGTCTTTGTCTACTTTTCTCATTGACACTGTCTGGCACTGTACACGGACTTACTCACTGACACTGTCTGGCACTGTACACTGTACATGTAGACGAGTATTGATTGACACCAGACCTACAGGGGTATTCTAAAAATGAACATTACAGAGTTTAAATTAGTTGAGACCCAGTGCGTCACCAACAAATTTTAATTTTTTAAATTATATTTTAATATTTCTGTTGGATAAATGACAAAGATTCTTGATAAATTTGTTATTTGATAATAAATATTACACTATTACACTTGCATGATATTTACTACAAATTTAAATTAAAAACATCTTTTCTGTGCCACCTATTAAAACATATAATATTCTACCCTAAAAAGCAAAAGAGAAAATTACTATTCTAATTTTTTTTTAAAAATACATATCCCACATAATTTTGAATTTTATTCATCATAGTTTATATCATAATTCCCAGGTGTTTTTTTTTCTTTATAATAAAACTGTAATGATTGCGCATGATAATGTTTCATGGATTTTCATTCATTTGGTCAATTTACATGTACATGTAATTCAAATTAAAATCTTAAATCTACATTTCTATTCCAAAACAAAGGTAAAGTAGACGTCATAAAGTAGCTTTATGCCTGTTATCTAAGTTAATGTTCCATGGATTTTTATTGGTCATTTCAAATTCAAATTTTAAAAGCCTTTAATCAACATTTATATTCCAAAACGAAGGTATAAAGAAGATATAGCTTTATGATTGTTAACTATATAATTGTTCATTTCGCACGAAGCTAGAGCTAGGCGAGGAATTGTATAAAATAAATCCCTCTCAATTACAATTCAGGAACACAGTTTGCATAATTTTATTCATATGTGTTTCTCTTTAGATCTAATCACACATCCTCATTGTTTCACTGAATCTGTGTAAACCCATGAAAAAACTACTTTGTTTTATATATGTCGGTTAATCCCATCCGGATAGAAATGTAATTGAAAAAAATTGTTACAAATTATTTTGAAACAAATCTCTTTCAATTTTGATGATGTGTAGTTAAGAATACTAGCTGCGGAAATGTAGCCCTCTAGTTGAGAAAATTCGGACAGATAAACCCGAGATGGCAGTTAAATTCTACTTGTATATTAAGTGTAAGCCGTATAAATTTATTATACCCACAAGTTTATCTTTTAAAAAGATAGGTGAGCTAGCGCTATAGCAATTTTTAAACACAGAAAGGAAGATCCGTGATCAAGTGATTTATTTTGCTGAATTCTTTAATTTTTATCGAGGCTGGAGAGTGATAAAGTTATTATTGTTTTGTGTAGCGTATTTTATAGACACATAGGTAAAGAAACAAGGGGGGTTGGGTGACTTATTGGAGTTTTGGCGCAACGGAACATATATGACCTTTACTGGAGAGGGGAGGGACTCTATATAATATGAAGAAGATGCCGATTGAGACATTGCATGTATGAGCTGATTTAAAGAAGAGAATTTCTTGGCAATTTAGCAAGAAAATTAATAGAAGTTGAAAGGAATATAGAAAATAACTCAAAGTGTATGTTGTGTAAAGAGTCCAGAGACTTTGGAACGTATGTGAAGTAGCTTGGTCCTTTAGGTCATCTTTGTCAAGATATGTTAGGTTAAAAGCCATACACATCAGAATTTTTAAAACACAAATAGTGGATTTATTCGTTATTTTTAGTGTAAATTCTTGCTTCTGTTTCTGTAATTTGTAAGATTGGCTGAATTGACCAATCAGAAATTAGAATCTTATGGTTGTGCTTAGATGTTAAAAAAAACTTCCCTTGTCATTGTTTAGAACAATCAGATAAGGACTCAGGCTTTTCCGTCAGCAAAAAACCCCCAGAATTTGAAATATCATAAATATGAAGTTATCTTTAAAGTGTTAGCTACACAATAAATATACAGTTATTTCATGCAACAACATGATACAACGAAATTATTATCGTACGGTCTATCTGAAGTAGTTTTCACAGTTTTCCCAGAATGCACGACCATGGCGGCCGAGCATGCGTATTCGAGGAAGTTGCTAGCAAAAAAGAGTTGGTTTTTTTTTTTTTTTACATTATTCAAGTTTTCAAGAGGATATTGCTTAATTTTTAATTAATTGAAAATTTAAATAAATGAATGGTCATTGTTTGCCTACTAAATTAAGGAATTAAGTACTTCTGACAGAAACATGCGTACATGTACTACGACTTTTACCTTTTAGTATTTGCATAGCGTGAAAGGTACAATTTCCTTGGTTAAAGATCCGTAAGGTACTTTCTAAATGCAATTAAGGATTTAAAAATTTATGTTTTGGAATAGTCTAGAATGGAAGGTAGATACCTAATTTGATCTTGTAAAGAAACATATGGGGATAACGAACAGTATTCAAGATCAAACGTCCATAAAACAATACAAAATAGAAGCAGAGCAAACACGGACCTCCAAAACATCAGAGGTGGGATCAGGTGCCATGGCAGGAATATTTCTCTTCTTCAAGGGAAATATCGCTTCTGGTAATCGAAGGTCAAACTATATGCAGTTGTGACATATGTTTATTGTTTAAGATTTAAAAAAATGTATTAGTAATTCAAAAGGAGCAAAAATCGTCAATCCCTTCTCTTGTTCGCTGTTAAACACTAAACAGGTTATTTAATGATACACATAAATATATAGATATCTTGGGTGTTGATTCTTTGTCCTTATGAACCCTTACTTGGAGAATAAAAACAAGTGGGTCAATCCCGATCGGGGGAATATAAACAAAGAAGGTCAATAAAACGAGAGAAAAGTGTAACAAATAAAACTCCTACGATGTGAGACCTACTTCTGTTTAGGTATCAACTCATCTTAAAATAGATCTGTACGGGATGTTCTTTATTTGACCTTTGATTTCATATGCATATCTAGAATAAAGTGCATATCAAAAATATTTTGGTTAAGAAACGCCACAACGTTTATAAGAAGTATATTAATTATGTCAATAATTAATGGACAGTTTTTCAGCAATTAGAAAATGACGGTATACCGAGCATATCATATACATTTTTGCAGTATCATTTGATTTTCTCCTTATATTGATTTAGTTACAGTCCTTAAAAATCGGCGATAAAAGTACATTATCGAAATCTTGTCAATCCAAGAATTTGTCTTATGACCTAAAAAAAAGTCAATGATAGGAATAATAAAACATTTCCTTTTACATTATTCAGCAAGCTACCGTCTGGCTTATTGACAGAGAAGAGACATCTAATCACCAAAAGTATTAACTTACGTCCCAAATAATGTAGACAAACATAAGAAACTGTGTGAAAGTAGCGTGACTTTGTCTTACTTACACAAATTAAACATTTCTCGGTCAAGCACCACCCTTATCTTGTAAACCAACAAAAAGTTACACCTATCATTTGCAAAGGAAAATAAAGTCAACGACGAAAAGCGACAGAAAATCAATACCTGGTTGATTGCCAATGTTTTTAAATTCAATTTCACGTGGACGTCTAGGATGGTAAAGTTGTAAATAAACACAGTCGACGGTAGTATTTAAAGGGAACCGATAGCCTAGTTAGGCAGAGCACACGAGGTAAACCAAGGAGCCAGAAGGAGCAAAGTGCACAACTTGACTTTATGTTTCAAGCTGCATAGCGATATAAAGAATATCAGCCGAAACCAGGCCGTGTTACCAAAGTGTTGGAAGTGTGTTGGAACTTTTACTTGTTAGAAACTCAACATGAGTCTTCCGGGAGGATCTGATATTTTCCGAGAAGTTCTACAACAATTTGCGAAAACCTCTATCGAGGACTCAGACGATAGTTCTGACGATGGGAGCAAAAGCGACGAAGAATTGTTCGAATCGTGCAAGTCATCGCCTCGTCAGAAGCAGAAGATACTGCGCGTGCAGTGGGCAGACGAGAGTCCGCGGACACCTTTAGCGGTCGAGCCGGAGGAGACGCACTCTGCCAGAATCTACAAGAAAACAGTTCCTAAACCGATTCTCAAGTGCAAACCTAACTATCTTATTATGATGCCCAAGTGAACTATGCAAAATGAAAGGAACGATTCCTTGTGATGGCCTACCTCCAAAGTCGGTATCAGAACGATAGAGTGATCTGCCTGTTCCTCTGGTAGGGTCAGGACCATTCCGTGCAATGCAATGACTTTTACTCAAAGCAGTGATTAAGAAGAATTATGATGGGCCTTTCAGTACATGACAATGCAATATGTACTGTGTTGCCAAAACTGACTTGTGCAATGATTTTGAATACTCAGGGTAATTTTGTACTTTTATATTTGCATTGTTGTGAATTTTGTATTTCATATGGTGCTATGAACTGCAATATTTATTCAAATATATACATGTATATATTCAATCGTATGTAGCAATAAAATTGTATTTAACAAAAAAAAAGTTTTCTGTCGTTTTTGTGACATGGGTTTAAGTGATAACTGATTTGACAAATATTTATTCAGAATACTGAAAAGACTGAGCAACAGACAAGCAATGCCTATAAATACCCTCTCTTTACAAGTTGTCAGGGTTACAAATACAATGAACTGCAATGAAGTTTAACTTATACTAAAGGACAGATGATACAAACAAACTTTTGTCAAAAAATTGAAAATAACAACTTGAGTTATGTTATAATGAGTAAAATGAGTTTCACCGCGTAGTTTTCATTTTATTATTCAAATTTTCACAAAAATGGGATTCGAACTGAAAAATATTTGTATATATTAATAAGGAAAGTTTCAGAAAGACAGAACATTGAACGTCTTAGAAGGTTTACAATTTATTTGTATTTTAGAAATTTATTTTTTGCATCATTTAAAATGAAATTTTTCAGTTCAAACATATATCAAACTAGGCATCCATTTTTTGTTTGTATCATCTTGCCTTAGAAAAAGAAATAAATTGACTCGATTCGTTAATGAACAACACACACTATTTACAATGCATTGTGTAGCTGAATTGTTGTCAATTGCATGTTAATCATGAAAACAGGATGATGGAGTATTATTTCTATTTAGTTATAAAAATAGTTTAGTGTAGTTAATCGTTATAAATACGTACACAGATATTTAGTATCAGATGACATTATAGGGGAAATTGTTACACAAGCCAATGCTTACACCGAAAAATGCAATTACGTCAAGCGTTAAACTAAATACTTTTACACAAGAAAATCAAGTTGCATCATGAATGCAAATCTAATTTGATTGTTGAAAAAATAGATTACGAAGGTCAACAGTCACCGTTTTATGTAAGTGTTTCATAATTTCGAATACCGTACTTATAAAACACTGCAATTAGATTTAAATGTCCTTTTACATAAATAGTAAATTACAACTGTAGATTTGATATGTACTTTTGCATCAATTTATTAAACTGGTGCAATTTCAGATATAGAATTGACATTTTAGTTACCCTCGAGGATACATCGGTTGCTACTTAATTTATAACGGGTAAATATGACAGATTTAGTTTATTGGTATAGAAAAGCAGTAAATGGTCACTAATTACATACGTAGGGGTTAATAACTATTCCCGGAAGCATTTCATTTACAGTAAAGACCAATGCAACGGTTATTTCATACCAAAAATTAACTCTGCTTCAGGAATGAGATGAATTTCATCAAGATATTTCTTCAACGGCAAACTTTTACATTCTGTTCTCTCGATATAAAGAAATTTCGTGATTGTGTAACACGCATAATTGTAAAATCGATTAAACCCACAGACCTTGAAAACGTCGTTCGGGTGAAGGAGTTGGGGTGGGATGTCCTCTCTTGGGGGGCGAGATAAGTAAGCTACAAAGCGCTGTTTATTCAAATCAATTATCAATTATCCTTCAATTGAATTCCATTTGTAAATATTGAATTACAGACACATCGACAACATTTAAATCAATTATTTGATCAATTCCTCATTGAGCACGTTTATATTGTAAGGACCCGCGGGTAATAACTATCACTGCCTCGTTATGATAAGAAATTGTTATGAGTTGCTCCGGTAGGGGGTGCTTTTGGTGGGGTACCGCTGATAGAGATGCATTGTAGTATAATCAATGTAATAAAGAAGGCGTTAACGAGCACGGAGTACGAATAAACGTCGTGATATCCCAGGAATTTGTTATAATGAGATACTCAACATTTCAATAATTTTAAAATTTCAGGGAGTATTTTTCTTTGTTTTACAGTCATCATTTCTGCTTGATGACTTTATTTGTTTTCTTTATTTTAAATCTTCAATGAAATTCCAAACCTATCTGGACAGGAAGCTGCGTTAAATTAAACAAACCACTTGAACTAGATACATGGAAATTCGTAGGAAGGAAAGAGCATGAAAACTCTGTGCAAACAAAAAAATAAATAAAAATAAAGCAATAATAATAATTGATAATACCTTAGGCTCTGATAAATACTCCTTTTTAGCTCACCTGAGCCGAAGGCTCAAGTGAGCTTTTCTGATCAAAATTTGTCCGTCGTCTGTCGTTGTCGTTGTTGGCGTTGTCGTTGGCGTTGTCGTAAACTTTTCACATTTTCATCTTCTTCTCAAGAACCACTGGGCCGATTTCAACCAAACTTGGCACAAAGTATCCCTGGGTGAAGGGGATTCAAGATTGTTCATATGAAAGGCCACGCCCTCTTCCAAGGGGGAAAAAATTATGAATTAGTGAAAAATTATTAGCATTTTTAAAAAATCTTCTTCTCAAGAACCACTGGGCCAGGAAAGATGAAACTCCTGTGGAATCATCCTCAGGTAGTGTAGATTCAAGTTTGTTCAAATCATGACCCCCGGGGGTAGGGTGGGGCCAAAATGGCCGACCAAAGTTTTACATAGGAATATATAGGAAAAATCTTT
>PRKT01000090.1:599043-623894 GCA_003671525.1 Saccostrea glomerata | reverse complement strand
GGGGGGGGGGTCTAAACCACCAAAAAAGGTAAACCCCCATTTTCAATGCCTATATAATGTATAAATATTTGCAAAAAAATGCCCCCTAGCCTCCCATCCCGGTTCCGACGCCTATGTTTTAAAGTGTCTCTGAAAGTGAAAAATAATTTTTTAACAATCCAGGATACAGCAGTCTTTAGCGATTGTGAAAAAAGCAAACATTATAAAATGAACAGACATTAGTGATTATTAAATTCATAAAAGGTTTCTTAACCGATTTTCAGCAATTGCAATCCATATATATATACTCAATTTTGTACCTCCTTTACAAAATTAAATATAAATGCAAGACGACATGAAAATAAATGAAAATACACCCTTGGAACATTTTAATAAAACTCATTTCTGATGTTATTTATTTGCGGCAAAAAAAAAATTGATATACTAAAGCACACATAACTGCAATGTTGCTGGGAATAGAAACTGGAATTGTAATATTAACTTCTAACTTGTCTTCCTTTTAATATTTAAAATCTTAGCAACAGCCGAAAGTCTGAAACGCTCAATCATTGAATTAGGGACCAAATCTTTGTATACAGATCAACAAGTTTTAATAATGATTATGTCTTGATTAAAAGTCAGTATAGTTTATTGACTCCAAACATTACTTCAGATGAGACTGTATTCACAAAGACCTTGAGAAAACAGTGCCGTCACGTTAGGTAATGTTAAACAAATAGGGTATGCACTGTCAAGCCTTGGTTCCCTGTTACGCCTTTATACATCTCTGTGACAAGGAGTGGTGAGCGAAATACACGCCATTGTTGACGAAGAACGGCGTCTCCCTTAAGTGTTTTTGTAGACTGTTTTAACAGGAATCTAGGAGCTATATATATTGCATCATATATTTCATCTTTTTTAACATTGATCATTCTTCCTGCAAATGTCTTCAACGTCTTTCTGTATTGGAATTTTGATATTTTGCCTTGAAGTAAGAGGAAAAATTGTTGACAGAAAGATACATTTCATAACTTGAATTGATTTTGTTTTTGCCTTCAGTTTCTTGGTTTTTATTTTGTGATCATTTGAAAGTTATGCGATCTCAGGAACAAAAGCCTTGCCCAGCGCAAAAATGGAACAAAAATGGGAATCTCAACTCACAGAATGGTAATAACAATTCTCGTAAAGAAAAAGAGATTTTGGATGCAACGACTTGTAGACCAGTTCTTAGTAGAAACTTTATGAACATCGACCGAGGGTACATACCCACAGGATCAGAAACTTATCAGCTTGTACTTCGGGAAATGGCAGCGTCCAAAGAATACTATTCTCACACAAACTCTCCGTCGGGTTCTTTGCAAAACGAAATGACACCCTCCAAGTCTAGTCTGAAATTACCGGGATGTGAAAGTCCACGTTTCCAGGTCCGATGGGTGGATAGATCTCAACATTCTGATTAGGAAAACATTTCCTGTTGGACAAAAAAAATGTCAGGTGCACTCAGGGATTGTAATTCGGAGTTATCTATCACTTGTACGTGAAATCAAAGAGTCTAAATGCAAGATGTGGAATTTCTTTAGTGATTGTTTTAAACTTCAATGTCATGCGGATATTTAACGTAATAAATGTTATGCAAATTTACCATCCTTTAGTCTCTTTTTTCAGAATTTGGAAATAGTAATTTGTACGGCATTGAAGGTTTCTTCTTTGCACTCTCTGTTCACTCCTCATAAAGTGTTAGATTCAATTTCAACGAATCGCTAACACTTGACTAGCGAAGATGCCCGCTCATATAAAAATTTGTACTCACCAAAGAATTTTTCAAGCTAGATTTTATTTATAATAAAAATCTTAAAACCGGTAATTTTGCAAAATTTTACAGTTCCCCTTTCGGTCGAAAAAAAAAGAAAAGTAGACATTTTACCCAGTTACCGTACCCATTTTAACAGAAGGTGAATAAACATTTTATTTAATACCAAATTTAAGTTTTTGATGTACTAAGACCCAGGCCTCAAGATCATAAACTGAGAACATACTTAAGTAATGATTTCAAATCGGTATATCTTTTGAAATAATTTTTATAACAAAACAATTTTTTTACCCTGTATGTTTGAATTGGAATATTATAAAAACCTGTGATTTTTTTTTATTATGTATGTATTACAAATGACAAAATCTAAATTTTGACTAAGTTTATTCTCAGTTTATAGTCTACAGGCCAGGTTTCTCCATCCCCTGAGAATCTCCATCTGGACACTACCCTATACTCGCCTGTGACTCGGGCGCTCCCTGATCCCTTACCTCGCTAAAAAAAGAATGAGCCCAATTACGCCTTTGGCACCATTTTTGCCCCATATACACATATAACTAAAGTTTTCAATCAATGAAAGAAAGCGAAGGAGAGAAGAGTTAAAGTAGGAACCACAGAGAAAGAGAGGTAATTCGTGTTTGATCTCTCCTTGCCTTAATACGCCAGAGGTTGAGGTATACAATTTGCATCATATGTAGACTAAACATTATAAATATTCTTCATTGGTTTAATTTCTATTTTAACCGAGTTTATAGATATTTTTTTTCTTTAAAGCGTAACATTTGATGATCTACAAGTATACAGTTTAAAACTCAATCCTAGGGATTTTCCTTTTGTATTCATGGCTGTAAAGACAAACCCGGCGGAGAGTAGGAGGGTAACCCCCCCCCCCCCCCCCCCCCCCCCCCCAATAATTTTGCCGATGTATTGTATACTATAGAAAACAGGGGCTTGTTAACTTTCAACGCCCTTAAAATAAGTTTTGTTGCTTGATAGTTCCTACAATCCGAAAAAGCATCTGCAGTGTGCTCATTAACGTAACACTGCAAATCTATATATTTCGAGATATAGATATAATTGATGTATAGTCAATGTATTTAGAAAAATAGAGGTACTGTGAGCAATGAGCTCAATAAATACCTCGCCTCCCATTCAAATATAATGGCATTGTCCATGTTTTGCTATGGGGAATTTTCCTATCTATGTTTTACAGAAACATATGACGAGGAATAACTCGTGGTTACCCATGTTATTCTGAAGCCGCCACACCCTACGTCATTGGTAGGAATATAATGGCAGGTCAAGTTATGCTATGGGAATCCCAAAACATGACTGTGTCGGATCAAAAAGGTAAAATAGGAGTAAAATAGAATGAACGATGACATTATGTAATAAAGATTCTGTAAAAGTCTCATCAAATTTTATTCAGTGGTATGAGAGGAGTTGCGGATAAGAGATAGGTACTCAAAAGCGTAACTGAGGGACGGACGGACATCCCGGTTACAATATACCCTCCCGCTTTTAAGCGGGGGGGGGGGGATAATAAATCCCAGAATATGACATGCCTCAGCAAAGATTGTGTAAAAATTTTAAGCATCTGCATTAAGCAGTTGCTGAGAAAACCGTGACGAAAATTGTTTTGCATGGTACTGACAGACGCACACATTATAGTGTACTTGTCCATGTTTTGCTGTGGGAAACCCAAAATGTGTCGGATCAAAAAGTAAAATAGGAGCTGCACAATGGCAATATGTAATAAAGGTTCTGTTCAAGTCTCATCAAATTTCAGTCAGTGGTATGAGAGGAGTTGCGGATAAGAGATGGCTTCATCAAAGCGTAACAGATGGACGGACGGACATCCCCATAACTATATACCCTCCCTCCAAAAATTTGGTACATACAGACACACGGACAGACAACAAGTCGAAGAGGGAGACACACCAGGGTAAAACAGTATAATGACAAACAGTTCTACTGAGCTTTGCAAGCGTAGCGACAAGAATGCAATGCGTTATTGGCGATTTCTGTTCTGGCGCTTTATTTAACAAAACTTGCACCATCAAACAGTATAATTCTTTCTTACCTGATTTCTTGTCTGCTTATCCTCCCAATCGCCGTAGTAGACATTTAAATCTAAGTTAACGACATTTCGAAAAGAATCAGTCGCCATATGATGGTCTGCGTGACGTAACACGATTCACTCATGACGTATTTCGAGTTCATTCAAAAGAACTAGAGGTACTGTGAGCAAAGAGCTCACTTAAGGGCAATATGTAATAAAGTTCTGTGAAAGTCTCATCTAAATTCATTCAGTGGTATGAGAGGTGTTGCGTATAAAAGAGATGGGTACCCCAAAGCGTAACAGACGGACGGACGAATATCCCGATTACTATATACCCTCTCTTTCAAGCGGGGGGTATAAATATATAATTATATTTAACTAATAATCTATGAAGTGTTCCGCCTCTTATTTTCTTAAAGAAATATGTTTGTGACAATTTAGGTTCAAATAAATATTCCACTTTAGGTGGTGAAGACCGGGTCCTTCGGATGATACAGTATAAAGCGGGGTTCTGCATGTGTCGCAGTAAGTGCTGGCACGAAAAATATCCCTCCCTGCTCAATGGCCCCGAGTGATAGTATAGGACAAAATTTGCAGCTCTCCACCGGCAAGTGGATGCATCTCCATATAAGAGTAAAAAATACTCGAGGGAGACGTTAACAACATATAATCAATCAATCAAATAAATATTGAAAAAAAATTACTTCTCTTTAAGAAAACACCTTTTCAAAATAAAGGGAGATAATTTCAAGTCCTAGGTTTAATGTTGTACATGTAAATAACTTTTCGGTAATTAAAGACTATTTCCCACTTAACAATAATTTTACTTTTTTAATTGAAAAATTTGAAAGATTATTAAAATAATTTACAAATAACATTCAACTCGAAATACTACAGGAGCGAATAGTGTAACGTCACGCAGACCTTCAAGGCCACTGATTCTTTTCGAGATGTCGAAAACGTTAGATTCAAGGGTCTAGAACGGCAATTGAGTTGATAATCAGGCCAGAAATCAGGTTATAAAGATCGACTGACATGAATTATACCGCTTGTTGTTGTAAGTTTTATTGTTTGTTTGTTGTTTAACGTTCTACTCGAGAATATTTTATCATAAGGAAATGCCACCATTTGCCGGGGGAGATCTGCAAATTTCGTCCTATACTTGGAACTCGGGGCCATTGGGCTGTGAGGAATCTTTTTCGTGACGGCACCTACTGCGACACAGAACCTTAGTTTATACGGTCTCATCCGAAGGACCGGTCTCCACGTCCCACAGTGATTCAAACCCGCGACGTAAGGATTGACTCCTTACGTCGTGACTCTAGAGCAGACACTGACCACCGCGCTGCGCGGGCTGTTAGTTTTACTGATTAAGGCGCCAGAGCAGAAATCGACAAAAACGGACTGCATTCCTGTCGCCGAGCGAAGCTCACTGTTTGTTGTTTGATGTTTGTTGTTTGCTGCTTTATCAAGTATGTATAAAGGCCGGTATACACGGCAAGATTTGTATAATAGGATTGTATTATAATACAAAATCTTGTCGTTTATACACTCTTAATACAGTGTATCATAAGATTTTTTGAATCTTATAAAACTGTATTATGAATAGAGCAATGCTCTTTTTCCTCTTACCTTTTACTTTCAACCAATGAAATGTAATGACATTATGGGTCATCCTATTTTTAGCATTACTAAGAAGCACATGGTAAATAATAATGGCCGACTTTACAAATAAAGACATCGAAAAACTTGTGGTTTTATGGGAAGAGGAATAGGACTTATAGAATATATCGAGCATCGCAAAGTACGATGATAGACACTGCTATCAGAGCCTCATCCTCCTTAATTATTATTTTGACAGAGAGCGAATTATGGCGGGGAAAACACATTGGAATACGTAGTTTATTTAAAATCTTATAAGATATGTATTAGCGTGAGTACAAGAAAGTATTATAATACAAAAGTATTATAATACTTGTATTATACTACAAATCTCATCGTGTATGGTGACTCCTGTGCCCAGGGCCATTGAGTAGTGAGAGATCTTTTTCATGCCAGTATCTACTAGCTGCTACACGGGACCTCGATTAATATTTATACGGTCTCATCCGAAGGTCCGGTCTCCACGTCCCACAGGGAAATTCAAACCAGCGATGTAAGGATTAGCTCCTTACTCAGAGATTCTAGATAATTCTAAAAATCTTGGAAAATAAAATAAATTTAATTGAATGTGATGTTCATGCATCTTATTCCTTTGATATTCTTTTTATTGTCAATCTTGTTCCAGAGGAAAATTGTGTATATTAATGTTCATTCATACTGCGAGTTTTTGTGTAAGGTTAACATTAGTTCTTATTCATAAAAGTGATGTAATGTCAATGATATTGTAAAAAAGAACAGAATGTTATGTAATTTTATTTCCGTTTTGCTTATTAATGTTCTGAATCTGCATGTGATAGCAGTTATCTTTCAAATCTAGCCACAGCCGGATAACATGTTCAAAGGATTAGGCGGGTCAATTTAATTTGCAGACACATTGATGGGAATTGTGTATTCAATGATATGCCTTCTGCACTCCGCGAACTGTGAAAATACTTGATTATAAAGGAAGGTCCTTGATATGTGTATTGTACATGCATCTAAATTAAATTTCCAATTTCGTTAATTGGATGTGTTCAGGATTGGTATGACGGGTCCTTGGGATGTTTACTGCGCAGCTCTCCGCGCACCTGATCCTGCATCTGATGTCTGGTTTTGGTTTGTCCCTATACAAGGGTCCTATATATCATGCATAATAAGAACCACTTTACAGGGTCCTTATAATGCAAAGTAAGATGAAAGAACAAATATATTACTAAATATTTTCTGATCTGATTGTTTTAGCAAAATTTCAAATTCAAGCATGAGAAAACATAATTATGACTTCTGTTTTATGATTCTATAGGATTGCTTCCTCTGACGCAATTCAAAGACAGTTTAAAAGTAGCGGAGAATGCGTTGACACAAACCCAAACGTCAGTGGGACCCATTTGTAAATTGAGTTTGTTTATCTCCAGATTTCAACTGATATACGAAATGGTGACAATAGGCTGTTAGCACTTCTGTCTAATATATGAAGGATTTCAAAGACGTTCAAACAAATAATTTATGTTCGAACGTTCACCCTTCCTAAGTGCTAAAATACGTATATATAAAGCAATAAATATTTGTTAAATACCTTTGTACATATAGGTACGTCACCTTATTTACGTTTGCTAAGGTATTTTAAATATGTCTTCTAAAACTATAAAAGACAGGCTTCATTCATAAAATTTTCATTCATCAAGCGAGTTTTAAGCCAAAGACCAGGTATCCCAACTTGACCCAAGGAAACAATAATGTCCGGATCAGCATCGGCTGTGGATACAGGAGACGACAGGCGACTCAGCACGGCATGGGATACCCTGTTAGAACTAGAACACGAAAAACAACAAAGCTCTATTCTGGACAAATCTTTCTTCGGGACAGTTTCTCCCCGTGTCGAAGAGAATGGCCTTAAGAAGATCATTCTCTCCATAACAAGAGAAAATCTTCCTCCCGGATCTGATTTGTTACAAAAAGTGATGCGAGAGATTAAGTATCGTTCCTAGAAACAAAAAGGTGGATTACCCTCCAGTTAAGACATTCGTTGAATGGCGTACCTCTTTGCCGAAGTTAAAACGAATTCACGTGTAGAAAAACGGATATTCGTCGAGAATTTAAATATTTTTGGATTAAAGCATCACGTTTTATGAGTTGAGAGTCTACCGAAGATGAAACCATGCAGCTCTCGGGGGACAGTTTCAGGAGTATAAGGGTTCTTCATCTAGGCGTAATTGGCCACATGATACAGTTCCATGTCTTAAAAACAAACCTTTAAATAGAAGGAAAGCGTAGACAGAGGTGACTTATTGATCATATTGTACTAATTAATTAAGCAAATCAATAATTACATGTATATGTTGTATGCATGTGTTTATGTACTGTTATACAGTATACTGTAATAAATGGCTATTGAAAGTGCTTCTATATTATTTTCTTTCCTTATAGCTTAATTAGAGCAGGGTACAAGGTAACAAAGTTGTATATTTAAAAACCCTTTAATGGATTTTAGAGCGAATTTATTACTCTTTAATCATACAGTTACAGATAAAAAGAAAAAAAGGCTATAATATGTGTAAGAATTGGCTCCAGCGGTGGGCTGGTGTCCGAAACCCTCCTTATTGGCACATGATACTGATGATTGCACAACATGTTAAAGGAGTTTTAGGAATTCATAGATCTATATATATTCTCGAAAAATAAGATACACGTGGAACTTGTGGCACAGCCACGCTTCAATAGTATCTCATGAAATAAAACCTACTTAAGAATTCTATGACTGATAAAAGCCCGTTATGCATAGATTATCCCATCCATTATCGTTGATGTCCCTGGTATACTTTACTAAGGAGACAGTGATTTCTTGTATTTCGATTTCATTGTGAAATAAAATTGTACATTTAGATTTTAAAAATGTTGTCTAATAGTCAGATTTAAATAAGACGAGGCCTCTCATGTCAATTTCAATAGTCTCTGTCCATTCACGCCAAACACAAATAAGCTGCACGAAATTTGCATTATGTACATGCATAGTATGGCATCTGACAGGGTCGCTTAGCGAAATTTACTTTTCGGTAGAATTAACAAGAAATCAACTCAACTACTTTTCAAAGAATTATCAGAGAGAAAACAAATGGAAATATATTATATACTGTAAAATCACATTGACCATATCAGATATTAAAAAGGTATGGAATATTTTAAGCATATGGAGATAACGAACAATACTGGGATTTCAAAATCATAAGTCCATAAAAAGTTCAAAATAGGAACAGAGGAAACACGGACCTCCAGAACATCAGAGATGGGATCAGGTGCCATGAGGAGTGAGCATCCCCTGCCGACTGGTCACATCCGCCGTGTGCTCCTTGTCATGATCGGGAAATATTTCCATTTCTAATTTTTTTTCTCTGTGATAACTCTTTGAAAGTTAGGGGAGTTTATTTCTTGATAATTCTGCCGGAATGTAAATTAGGCAGGTCGATAGGTCAGGAGCTAAGGATGCCTAATATGCATGAAAATCTCGTGCGCATCTGAGCTGTATCTGACGCTAAGGAGGCCAAATATGCGTGCAGCTGCATTTGTGTTTGACGTCAGTGGGCGAGGACTCTTGAAATTGGCATGGGAGTCATCGTGTAATTTAAATCGATTAGTCTACATTTTTAAAGTCTAAATCTACAATTTTATTTCACAATAAAATGGAAATATAAGGAATCACTGTCTAGTTAGTATAGTATGCCAGGGACATCAACGATAGTGGGAAACATGGAATAATTTATACATAACGGGCTTCGCCCGTTATGCAATTATCCCATGTTTCCCACTATCGTTGATGCCCTGGCATATTACACTAACTAGACAGTGATTCCTTAAATAACGGAAAAATCCGTCGTCAATTCAGTTTCAAATAATGGATTAACAATTCGTATGAAGAGCATCAGTCAGCATTTAACTTAATAATAAATTGTATTTCACTATTTGCTGACAAGGTCATTGTATCGATCATAGAACTTACGAAATGATGACTTTAAACGAGACTGTTGATATTTTTGTTTCATCAACTTGATAATCAATAATTTACCTCGTTTCAGAAATTGTTCACTTAGAGCATGCTATCGAATCAACTGAGATATATAAACTCCATATGTAGGTGATGAAGGTATATTGCTGCATAAGGAAGGGAAGTTGACAATTGAAAATTTATCACGTTTATCATAAAGCTTGCTTGTTAGATTACCATTATCGTCATTTTCAAGTAAAATATCTAAATATGAAACAGATTGTCAGACTCTGTGGTATCTTTTATTTCAAGCTCACCAGGATATATCGTATCGACATAAGAATGGAAATTACCATTGATAATTGACAATACAGCGTCGATATATCTAAAAGTCGAGTTGAAGGCTACAGCATGTATTTTCTTCTTTTCACGTATAACGATAACGAACAATAGTCAAGCTCAAAAGACCATTACAGCGAATTACAAAATACCAGTTAAGTTTTTAAAAGCGTGCTTGATATTGTAGCTCAATTTGGTTTAGCAAGTATCATATTAGGTTTTGAATCTAGGTCACCGGGTTGCTCAGGTATATCATTAGATTTTACAGGTTTTACAGAACCACATTTATTTTCTTTATATGGAAATTAACTTATTTTCTAAGCTCTTTCTCGGCAGAAGAATGGGAAAGAGAATATGAACATAACGAATTCCGGAGAGCTACGAGGGACGTTCAATAAATAATGTCATTAGCTCGATGACATACAACATAGTAGTCATATGACATAAAGCTTGACTTTCTCTCATTATTGAATCTTTAATGAATTGATAACAGTTTGTGTGACCACTTTTCATCGCATTATTTCATCGTTGGACGCTGGAAAACAAGGGCTATTCGAGACACTGCATTAAAAACAAGAATCAGTAAACTAGAGTAAAATTAAACGCTTCATTAAAGCAGCTGTAAAACGTGTTAATATCCCAAAAATATATTAACTGAAATATGTGAAATTTACAGCAACCAATGCCTGTTTTATAGACAGGTGAACATGTAGATTTCAATAAACAAATATTATATAATGGGCATCAAAAATGGGTACCGTCCTTGGCAACAATGACTTACAACAACCGATGTAAATTTGCGAAATTTCAACAAATTATCACTGATAATGTTTTATTGACTTTAAGACACATAGCAAAATTGATAAAAATAATTTTGGGGATACTTCATACTGATTTAAAGAAACATTTTATAGTATAAAAGTTTAATACTCAAAGGTCACCCTATAATTTGAAAAATGAATGAAAACGACTGCTTGTAGGAATATCCAAAAAATTATTTTAAAAAATCAAAAGTTGTACTTATTCACGTTTATATGAAATTCTAACAGATAATAAAACTTAAATCCATTTTGCTTTAAGCCCTCAAAACAAATTTACAATAAGATGCACTTGATAAAACTGCAAAGGTCTAAGAAGAGCAAACAATTGCAAGAGCATAAAACAATTTCATATGCTATTTTCTTAAATATTAGCGGTCTTGTTGTTCAAATTCATATTCGGGGAGGAAGTTCAATTTCTGGAGGAGTCTAGAAAACATTTGTTTGCAAAACAATTGAAATGTTTATGAAAAGAAGGAAACAGAATGAGGAATTCACTATATTAAATGTCTTCATGACGGCGTCCAAACCCACAGGCCATGAAGAGTAAAGGAGTTTTGGGGATAAACAGAAAGTTAATGTTTTGTCACACCAACAAAATTGGCCAGATCTTTCAACCTTTGACTTGTTTCATTTCCTAAACTTAGAAAAACATCCATCAGAAAGGAAAAAACAAGTACAGCAAATCATAGGATCTGCCATATTCCAGTATACGAAGGGTCATACTCAAAAATGTGTTCGAAAAACAATTAGAGATTGAATGAAAATGTTACGGATAGGCGTTTTAATTGAAAGAGAATATTTTAGTTAAATCATTAAGATTAAGTCATAGAAAAGCGTTTTTTTTTTGTTTCTTTCCGAGACCCAATGACATTATTTATTGAACGCCCCTCGTATAACAGAAGAGCGAGGTCACAAGTGGATTTAGTATTTTTTTGTCCCCCGCTTGAAAAGTGGGGGATATTAATTTGGGTTTGTCCGTCCGTCCGTCTTTCTGTCTGTCTGTAACGCTTTCGTTTCCACACGATATCTCGAGAACCCTCTGAGCTTTTGCAATGAAATTTAGCATAGCAACTCCCTATGGACAAAAGAAGAACCCTATTGATTTTGAGGTCAAAAAGTCAAAGGTCATAAATAAGTAAAGTCTGTCTGATTTGACACTTTCGTTTCCACACGATTTTTCTGGAACCATTTGGGCTATTGCAATGAAATTTTGCATAACAACTCCCTGTGGCATAATGAAGACCCCTCTTGATTTTGAGGTCAAAAGGTCAAAGTTCAAGGTCGTTAATTTATACATTCTGTCTGTGTATAACACTATCATTTCCGGGCGATATTTCAAGAAGATTTTGAGCTTATGCAATGTAATTTTATACCAAAACTTCCTAGGACCTCTCTCACCCATCTAAAAGTGCCCCGCCCCGTTTGTTTTATTAGTATTTATAGTATTACATGTCGCTATTTTTAGCACAGGGGCATGAGGAGAGTTATTGCGTATAAAACAGGTTCTCGGCGGTCTTTATGTTCTAATTACATCTATTAGAACTGTTTAATAAAGGCTAAATAAATCAAACACCATGGATTGTGTAAAATTTTGACAATACCGAACAAGAATATATACATATGTACATGTAAGTGACTTCACGTCTGCATATACTTGACTTCAAGTAAAGCGATTCCGTGGTCTAGTGGTATGTTTTCGCTTCCCATGTGAGAGGTCCCGAGTTTAAGTGCCGGACAGACCACTTTTTTTTAAATACTTTTTTTTTTACTAAATAATAGTATTCAGCACGCGAAATGAAAAATTTACGAGGTCTGGCTTGTACAAACTCATAAAATCATCATTACAGTGTGATAAATATTCCATATAAAAAGAATCTTCTATACACATAATAAAGAATAAGCAATTAAATCTTTATATCCATAATGGTATATTTTATTTGCTTCAGTATACATGCATAATTCTACAAATTCAGTGAGGGGGATTCGACTCTTCCCCTCCTCCACTCCCCCCGAACTGTGCATGTTTTACTTTTTCCTTAAGCGGGGGACACAAATTCTCTGTTTAAATATTGTATAGACTTCCATATATAGGATAATACATACTTGACACAAATACACTTTTTTCCTAAATAAGGTTATAGTGGATCTAATACTAGTAAGTGCATGTTCAAATATTTTACTTAAAACCCGAGAGAAAATAGAAATGAAGTTAATTAACGTGGCGCTGCAGACTGTTCGAGATATCTGGTGACAGAAGAGTACTTTTAGCTGAAATTCAGTAAACGGATGGCTTTGTTATTCGAATCATGTCTTAATTCATGTGGTAAAAATATGTCTGTTTGAAGTGATATATTGCGTATTTTTAGATAAGTTAAATCGTGTATTCCTAAAATGCCCTCTGGTGACAGCAAATGTTTTAAAATTCTGATTTATCCCAAAATACTAACTGATTTTAAAATTTTGCACAATTTTTTTATTGAATTGATTGCTGATCGTGTTTAATTTTTATTAGTACCAGAGTTTCTGTAAAAGATTTCACATCATTCGAATTCATCTGCCCTCATTCTTGATAAGTACTGTCTACTATTTTGCTTAATCACTGCATATACATACATACATAGGTGATTAATTTTTAATTTTCAAATATAATTTACGCAGGTTCCAATTAAATGTAATTTTGTGACTATATAACGGAATTATTAATCTTGATCCAGACTAATTTTATAATTAAGTCCCTGAATTGGCACAATGAAATCTTTCCAAGTGCAGGAAGGTAAACGGACTATAATTTCTTTAATTTTTGTAGCTCATGACATCTGCTGTATATTGGTTTCTTAATCGTTTCTGTCTATTATCACTGTTCATGTTTTGAGGCTATATTTTGTCTACAAGGCGCGATGTCATCAAAAAGCATTCCCTCACTCTCTATCAATAGATTTTTTTTTTGTGAGATCTGCGAGACTTTAAATTGCGTAATTATCTAGAGCACCATCACTATGGCATGGAAGAGAACACCAATAAGTAATTTTCACGAAATGTGCTAAACATTTTAACGAGGCCCAATCTAGTTGGAAATTACGAAAACGATATGATAAAAAAATTCATTTCTTGGAAATAAATTTATATGTATTATGCCAAGAAAAATTAGAGTGAAATTTTGTTACCTTGCCTTTATTGTAGTTAAATGGGGGCACTTTCAAGATATGGACCATTTTCGTGTTTTTATACACAATTAAATACTAATCTCCCATAAAAACTAGAGGTACTGTGAGCGATGAGCTCACTAAATGATACCCCCCGCCTCCCATATGGTTATAACTGGTGAAAAAGTCCATGTTTTCCTGTGGCCGGGAAACCCAAAATATGTGTCGGATCAAAAAGAAAAATAGGAGGTGCACAATGGCAACATGTAATAAAGATTCTGTGAAAGTTTCATCAAATTTCATTCAGTGGTATGAGAGGAGTTGCGGATAAGAGATGGGTACCCCAAAGCGTAACAGACGGACGGACGGACGGACGTACAGACGGCTAGGACAGACGGACGGACGGACGGAAATACCGATTACTATATACCCCCACTTTTCAAGCGGGGGGTATAACAAAGTAATTGACAAATAAAAAAAAATATAAATGATGAAATATTTTGTTTTTCACATATATCATGTGATTTTCATTCCTCTTTTAAATCAAAGTACTGAAAGTACTGATAGACGGAGGCTTGGAATGAACATGATTTGTTGTCTCTCTGGGAATTTTTTATTCATATTCTGACCCCAACATTTGCCTAAAGGTAGTTGGCCATATCTTTTGAACATTAGATACCAGGACATTTATACTTCATATTTGTATTTTTGTGGAAAGACCTTTCATTAGATATTAACAAGCTTGACCTTTTGACCTTGACCTACGAGATTCCATACTTATGAAAAAACTTTAACCTTGGCCATAAGTTTTGAATGGTAAGGGATAAATAGTGCTTTTTATACGTACATATGTAATCCTTGTAAGAAGACCCAGAACTTTGACCTTTTGACCTTGGAGTTTGACCTACTTTTATAAAGCAAATCTTGACCATAACTTGAAAAGGTTTTGGGTTAGTGCTTTAATACTTTATATATTTAATCCTTATGACAAGACCTTTCATTTTATAGCAAGAAATTTGACTTTGGAGTTTGGCCTACTTTAAAAAAAAAAATCATTTTTCATAACTTTTGAAGGGTTAGGGCTTCATATTTCACATAAGTATTCTTTGTGGGAAGACCTTTCATAGCATACCAACAATCATGACCTTTTGACCTTTACCTTGGAGGTTTCCGTACTTATGGATTAACTTTAGCCTTAGCCTACTTTCATATTTCACAATTGTATTTCCAGTAAGAATACCATACTTTTGGTACCAATATATTAAATTTGCATCTTCGCTATATTGCCACACGGGGGGCCAGAGTGTTTCACAAATACATCTTCTTCATTTATTTATCGTGGTCTAATGTTTAATTATGTAATTTACTGAATTCCCATTTTTCATCAAAAGGACAAACCACTCTAATTGCAATAAACTATATTAATTTGAATTCTTTAGTGACTCATGGTAAGAGCTTCCTGAAATGTGAGAAAACCAAAAGTACTTTAGTATATCTAACTCTTCAGGACTAAAAGGAGCTGAGATACAAGCATTCAGATATATCAATGCATAGATGTAAACATGCACATTCAACTTTTGATTAACAATTCTGTTGTGTTGGGTAATGAACATGAAGAGGATGCAAATATTTCAAACATTATGAAAAATATTAAGCAGAACAAACGCCTGTTTGGTCCAGATCATAAAATGTACTAAGCTCTATAGCTTTTATTTTCCAGTGTGCATTAATCCTGACTTCCAAATTCTTACTTGACTGGTGATACCTTAAGAAAACATTTGCATCCAGGTGAAAGTTGACACGTACCGCAAAATGTGCCATCCCATTGTTTAAGTTTAATAAAGTGATTACAACGCCTTAATACTAGATCTCATGGATTCAACGATACCCTAATATCCAGTATTATATGTGATTTTACGGATAATACCCAATTTCGTGGAAAATCCTTCCCGTTTCAGAGGTGGATCCAGCCATTTTTGAAAGGGGAGTTCTAGGGTTGTACTGTATACTCTATATTCTTTCATATAAAAGGGAATAGTGAGTGGAAGAAACTTAATGTGTGAGAATCTATCTATTTAATACATAAGTTAGACGTACAAATACATGTATTTTAATTTATTCTCGGAAAATGTTTTTTCTCTCTCTTTCTCTCTCTCTCTCCACTTGACAAAAAATAAAGGGGGCTTCCAACCCCGGAACCTACCCTCCTTTGGATCCACCAATGAACCGCTTACAAGCATTCACCCATCTTTGACACTTTTTCAATATCTCTCCAAGGTTTGGGAAACCTAATAAATTTAACTCCTTGCATATATTTTTTGTGGGCATACTTTGAGTCACTATTGCAGATTCCATGACAACAGTGTTTTAATGCATCCTTTTTTTGCACAGATTAGCCATAATATTACTTAATTAATTTACACCACAAAGTAAGATTCAAGCCACTGTTTTGGTCATGTAAACATAGAAACATGTGGGTCAGTTTGTCCCATCTAAATAGTTTGCAAAATCTTCTGAAATATGTGATAAGGAATTCTAAAAATAGATGCAGCAGAGATTCTGTACCTGTGCTATAAACAGATAAGACGCAGCTCTCTGCTGAGTCAGTGAGTGAACATTTAAAATATGTCAGTTTCAATTAAACAATGATGCAGATTTCTTTTACCTAGGTAATGTAGGGTATTAATGTGATAGGACCTTCGCAAACTAATTTAAAAGCCCTCAGGCGAGGTCAGATAATTATAGGTTCATGAGGAAAAAAAAGAATTATGTATTGTTTTTGGAAAATATTGTGACCGAATTAGATTAATTGCATCAAAATCAGATGCAGAGAACTGCACTCGGTGATCTGTTTTGGTTTCCCCGACAATTTAAATTCTGTGTCAGCGAGAGTTTTTATCAGCCAATGAGCGTGTCAGCAGCAGACTCTATACATCACTGATCACCTGTCTGTATACAGCGCATATCTGATATCAGACAGGCAGGCCAGTTTATCAAAATTTAGCCTGGTTCCCTGTCCCTGTTTTGCTTCGTGTACTCCTGCCTTGGAAAGTATGAGCCTGGGGACCAGGCTAATCAAAGTTAACGTGATTTGCCGCTAGATGGCGATCGCAAATTCTTTTCCGCCTCAGATGAGCGGTACCAATAGAGCGGAGGCTAAGCCTCCGTCTAAAAATGAAATGCAGTGAAAAAGGAACATATCAAAACACAGAAATAAGACTTATTTTATCCAACTAGATACTTATAAAAGACGCAATGGGTTTACATAACATCAACAAACTATTGTAATACTGTATTAGTTTCTAAAAATTAAATAATTCTGATATAATGAAATAATTTTCACTCCATACTTTATTTTTTTTTCGTAACACACGACGCTGTTTTACGTGGAAAAAAAGAAAAAGGGGGGGGGGGGGGGGGGGTAAAAAGGCAACAGAATTACGAAATTTGATAATATCGTGTATTATACAGAAAAATAAAATATGTTGGTGGTTGCAATAAATGATTTAGAGACTTTTTTAAACCCAAGCTAATCCATGCATAATTAAGTCCGCAGTAAAAAGGTATGTGTATAAACTCTTCAACATGTTCAATGAGAAGGACTAAAATCGTTTACTTTTCAATTCGGTTGCATCGTTTGTTTGTTTTTTTCTAATTCACTAATTGAAATAAAACAAGATAAAACTAATGAACCTGTACCTAGAAATTGATACCTCAAAATAAATTATGTTCTACAAGTGATTATTAATTTTAAAAAACCCTAATGTAAATATTAGGAATGCCAGAATGAGCCAGCTTTCAATATGCAAGATCAGCGAAACATTTTAGCGCAATTTGACGTCATTTTAATTGTGACGTTATTGTTTTTAATTGTGACGGCAGTCAAGGGTACTGTGACGTGCCTGAGTTGACGCTGCGTTTAAACGTATGCGCAGATCAAGTAGATTTGGCCTCGTTAAGTCTCGAGGCTTGTTTTCTATTGAGTAACCAGCAAACACAACTTAGAGCAACAATTGCGTCGTGTTTAAGTATTTTAGCTGTTCAATCTTTTTTATGCCCCCGTAATTTTTTTTCGTCGTGTCCGTCCGCCCGTGTCTCTTCGTATTTCATATGACTCGTGTATTCCCTGTGACAAGACCTTTCCATGTATAACACCAAATTTGACCTTGATCTTGGAGTTTGACCCACATTTACACAAACATTCCATATATTTACTTTGACCACATCTCTTGTACAGTAGATACCAGGAGTTTTATACTCCATATATGTATTTTTTGTGGAAAATCCTTTATTGATTACCAACAACTTTGGCCTATTGACCTAGGAAATTTCCGTACTTATGAAAAAACTTTTACTTTTTGCCATAACTTTTGAACGGTAAGAAAAGGCTTTCATACTTCGCAATTATGTGATCCTTGTGACGCTTTAATTGGGTACAAAGAACTTTGACCTTTACCCTGGAGTTTGACCTATTTTTAAAATACCACCTTGACCATAATTTTTGAAGGGTTAGGACTAGGGCTTTCAAACTTCACAAATATTATTCTTGTGACAATACCTTTCTTTTGATATCATGAACCCTTGACCCCTTGACCATGGAGTTAAACCCATTTTTACACAAAATTTCCAATTTTTAGCTCTCCTGGTCAGCGACCAAAAGAGCTTATGCGATAGTAAGGTGTCCGTCGTCCGTCCGTCCGTCTAGCTGTCCGTCTGTCTGTAAACAATTTTTCAAAACGCTACTCCTACAGTTTTGGTCTGATTTCAATATAACTTGGCACACAAGTAGACTACACTAAGATACATAAAATAGTGCATCGGTTTTTGATTTCTATGAACGAAGTTGTCATGGTTACTAAAAATAGATTTTCTGTGAAATTCCTCTAAAATACTACTCCTCCTACAGTTGTGATCTGATTTCAATATTACTTGGCACACAAATAGTCTGCACTAAGATACAAAAAATTGTGCATAGGTTTTTGATTTCTATGCACGATGTTGTCATGGTTACTAAAAATAGATTTTCTGTGAAATTCCTTTAAAACGCTACTCCTCCTACATTTTTTGTCTGATTTCATTATAACTTGGCACACAAGTAGACTACACTAAGAAACATAGACAAGTGCATTGGTTTTTTATTTCGATGAACGGTGTTGCCATGGTTTTTTAAAATAAATTTTTCTGTAAAATTCTACTCCTCCTACAGTTTTGATCTGATTTCAATATAACTTGGCACACAAGTAGACTACACTAAGATACATAAAATAGTGCATCAGTTTTTGATTTCGATGAACGTTGTTGCCATTGTTACTAAAAATAAAATTTTCTGTGAATTTCCTTTAAAACGTTACTCCTTCTACAGTTTTTGATTTTAATATAACTTGGCACACAAGTAGACTACACTAAGATACATAGAATAGTGCATTGGTTTTTGATTTTGATGAACAGTGTTGCCATTGTTACTAAAAATAGAATTTTCTGTAAAACTCCTTAAAACGCTACACCTTCTACAATTTTGGTCTGATTTCAATATTACTTAATACACAAGTATTCTACAGTAAGATACATAGAATAGTGCATCGGTTTTTATTTCAATGAACGGTGTTGCCATGGTTACTAAAAATTTTCTTTGAAATTCTTTAAATGCGACTCCTTCTACTGTTTTGGTCTTATTTCAATATTACTTGGCACACAAGTAGACTACACTAAGATACATAGAATATAACATCAGTTTTTGATTTCGATGAACAGTGTTACCATGGTTACAAAAAATAGAATTTTCTGTGAAATTCCTTTAAAATGCTACTTCTTCTACAGCTTTGGTCTCATTTCAATATAACTTGGCACACAAGTTGACTACACTAAGATACATAGAATTGTGCATCAGTTTTTTATTTCGATGAACGGTGTTGCCATTGTTACTAAAAATAGAAATGTCTGTGAAATTCTTTAAATGCTACTCCTTCTACAGTTTTGGTCTGATCGCAATGGCTTCTTTTCCCATCCTATGTTATAAGTACAAACCAGTAGAGCTACAGCCATACATTTCATATTTCAAATATCAATTATTTGAGGCAAGACTTTGCATTTCAAACCAACAATCTTGACCTTTGAGATTTCCGTACTTACGAAAAAGACTTTAACTTTGGCCATAACTTTGAAATGGTAAGGGATACTGCGTCATATTAAACATATGTAATCCTTGTGAGAAGACTTTTCATTGGAGAACAACAACTTTGACTTTGGAGTTTGACCTATATTTTACAAACTTAGACTTGATTTTTGAGATTGAACGACTTTTTACAAACTTTTATCTTGGCCATAACTTGTGAACGGTAAGGGCCAGTACTTCCATACTTCTCATATTTAAAGCTGAAGACTACTCGTAAAAAGGCATAGTCCGCCATTTTTCCCGTTCCTCAACGCTCTCCCTACAACCCATATATAAAGAGAAGATCGCTTATCAACTCAATGTATTTCATTGTAGAGATCCAACGAGCGTAGACGTACATCTCACACTGCCGTGCTACTCAATCGCGATAAAATTATAAAATTTTTCGTATTTTTTCCAAAACAGGACAAAAGTATCATGAAAAATACATGTAAATACATTATTTACAAACAGAAAATGCACATAAAAACAAGAAATAAACGCAAAAAATCTAAGACAACGATAGGAAAGCTACATGTCGCCCACTAGTTTCGAGTGTGAAATCGGGTGTAACGAAATCAAACCTTTTATATACCCGTCTGACGGTGCCTATTTATGAATATACCCGTCTGACGGTGCCTATTTATGAATATACCCGTCTGACGGTGCCTATTTATGAATATACCCGTCTGACGGTGCCTATTTATGAATATACCCGTCTGACGGTGCCTATTTATGAATATACCCGTCTGACGGTGCCTATTTATGAATATACCCGTCTGACGGTGCCTATTTATGAGAAATCTTCAGCTTTAATCTTTGAGACAAGGCCTTTCTTTAGAAACCAACAACCTTGACCCTTCAACCTTGACCCCGGAGTTTGTCCTACCTTGAATAATGTTAACCTTGGTCATAACCTTTGAACATGTGGTGCTAGGATTTTATACTTCACATTTGTATTTCTTGTGAAAAGGCCTTACTTAAGGTATCAAAATATTTGATTTGCATTTGAAAAAGCTTAACCTTCGCTATGTTGCCATACGGGGACATCAGTGTTTCGCAAACACATCTTGATCAGACAATTTCGTGCTGTTAAACGCGTAAAACGGCACTATTGCAACGCACTTTGTAAAATAATGCACTTTTTAAAAATTCTTTTTCAAAGTGTGTTAATTTTCGGAAATTAATGCACTTTTTCAAAAAAGATTTCGTGCTGTTAAACGCGTAAAACGGCACTATTACAACGCACTTTGTAAAATAATGCAGTTTTTTAAAAAAATTTTCAAAGTGTGTTAATTTTCGGAAATTAATGCACTTTTTCAAAAAAGATTTTAACCAATACGTTAAGTTAATATCGACCATATAAACGCACTTTGAACAAAACAAATTACATGACTTGTTGCAAGTTTTAGGTTTGATTAATAGCTATCTTATTTAAATCTGGTTGGATGGCATTTTGGAGATGACGTCACTTCGTGATCATCGATTTTGAAAGATTTAAGAGATTTTCTTGTTACTTAAGTGTTCTAAAAGGGAAATGAGTCTTTTAGAAATATTAGAGGAACCATCGTTTAAGCCACCGTAATCGAAAATTCGGGATATATAGATTTTGTTCTGTTCGTCTGTCTGTCTATCTATATATCTAGCTGTCTGTTTGTCCGCGAAAACTTTAACATTGCCCTTAACTCTAGAGTGGGTACGGCTATTGCTTTCATATTTCAATGGTGTATTCCAAAAAGACCTTTCTTTGGGTACCAAGGGATTTGACCTCTTGACCCTGTCTTAAGAATTTGATCAACTTTTACAAAAAATACCAAACCTTGGCCATACTTTTATAACAGTTGCTGCTTGGGCTCTAATACTTCAATGTGTGTTCATTGTGACAAGACCTTTCAAGGGGAATAGATGATTTAGACATTAACCTAACAGTTTGCCCCACTTTTAAAAAAAATTAACCTTGGCCCTAACTTTTGAACAGATAGAACTAGGGTTTTCATATTTCGCAGGTGTATTCCTTGTGACAAGACCTTTGATTACTGATTGATAATTTTGACCTTGACCGTGGAGTTGGTCTTGCATTTTACAACCTTCGACATAGGCTGCCAATCGGGGAAATTAGTGTTTTCACAAACACATCGCATATATACACGTACATGTACAGTGTAGAAATAGGTAACAGTTGTTTATTCCCGCTCAATATAATTGCCTTTTTAAAACAGTTATTTGATTGCCATTATAGTTTTTTATGTACGTGTTTTTGAAATGCTTCTTTGGTGAAATAAGTCTATTTGCTATTGTTGCTTAGATCAGCGAAATAGCCCTTGAGCCCCTGTCCTTTGTTATGATAGGGTGCTTTTTACAAGAAATCTACATACACAATTATATTTATTTCATTTTTTTTCCTTAACTCAAATATAATGAGAAAAAGTATGTAAATGTCAGACCAGCTATGTAAATAAGTATATCATTTTGGTAGTAAAGGCTGAGAGTTGGTTTGAGAAACCTTCTATACCTGTCCTCTTCTCGTTCCCGATGAAAGTAGACTAATTCATTAGTTTTTGGGGAAGTATTGCAAAATAATGTTGTCTAAATATATGGACATATTTTTTTTTATTTATACACAATTTTCCTAGTGCTATTGATGTACACTAGCTCTTCAAGCACTTCTGAAAGAAAAATCGAAGTGCTTTGATTTTGTATAAAATTTAGTGCACTTAAAAAAACAAAGTGCTTTGAAAATTTCAAGTGCTTTTTTGTCAAAGTGCTTAACATGTACCAGCTTATATTTAACGCGAAATGAGTCCTGCACATTTTCATAACGCGGGGTTTCTTTCATTTACAGAGTTTCTTCTGTTCTTGCACCAGATATTTTTCCACTCAAACACTATGTTTTAAGAAATTTCATTCTCAAGATCTCTCAAATGTTTTTGTTCAATTTAAAAACTTTTTTTTTTCAAAAGTTAAGACATTTTTGTCCCCCGCTTTCACGAAAACGAAGGGACATTGAATCTCATTCGTCTGTCTGTCTGTCAGTCCGTCACAAAACCTTTAACCTTGCCCATAACTTTAGATTTAGAAAAGTTATGACTTTCATATTTCACATCTGTATTCTTTGTGACAAGACCTTTCTTTAGGTTCCACCAAATTTGACCTTGGAGTTTGATCCACTTTACACAAAAATTTATTTTTTTACTTTGGCCATAAATTTTTAACAGTATTTATTTTTATATTTCACATATGTATTCTTTGTGGCAAGACCTTTCATTGGAATTCAACAACTTTGACCTTTTGACCTTGTGCTTGGAGATTTCCGTCCTTATCAAAATTTTTTTACCTTGGCCATAACTTTAAAACGAGTCAGGGCGTTCGTTCTTCACAAATACAATGCTTGTGAGAAGTCCTTTCATTGGATAACGAGAACTTTGACCTGACCCTAGATTTTCGTCCAGTTTTTAAAAACTTTATCCTCGGCAAGAACTTTAGAAGGGTAAGGGTTAGGGCTGTCATACTTCACATACAGTATTTAATTCTTGTTACAAGACCTGTCATTTGATATCAAGCACTTCGACCCTTTAACCTTGACCTTGAAGTTTGACCTACTTTTTATAAACTTTAACCTTTGCTATAACTTTTGAACGATAAGGGCTAGGGCTTTCATGCTTCAAATATTTATTCCTTATGACAAGACTTTTCATTGGATAACAAGATGTCTGACTTTGACCTTCAAATTTGACTTACTTTTAAAATAACCTTGACCATAACTTTTGAAGGGTTAGGCCTTTCATACTTCACATATTTATTTCTTGTGACAAGACCTTTCATTTGATATCAAGAACTTTGACCTTGATCTTGAAGTTAGACCTACATTTTAAAAACTTTAACCTTGGCCATATCTTTTAAATGGTAAGGGCTAGGGCTTTCATACTTCACATAACTAATCCTTGTGAGAAGACCTTTCATTGGATACCAAGACTTTTGACCCATTGACCTTGGAGTTTGACCTACTTTTTTAAAATTTGGGTACCAATATTTCTTATTTGCATTTAAGAAAAGATTAATTTTCGTTCTGATGCCATACAGGGTCATCAGTGTTTCACAAACGCATCTTGTTCTTCTTATCTTTTGATTAAAAAGAGATTTCATATTTGACTTGTGCGTTATCTATGAAAAGATAACTCCGAGCATACTATGATTTTTGACTCCTTGACCTTAGCCTGCACGATTGACATTTTTTTTAAAATCAACTTTGATGATAATTTCTAAATGACATATGATAGGGAGTTTATATTTGACATTTCACCCACAAAAACACCGAAAGCGGGGGACCACAATTCTTTGAATTTGCTTGTTAACCCTAATATGAAGCAAAATAGATTGGTTTTAAGAGTTTTTACATCCTGTCTTAATTTCAAGGAGTTTGATCATACTAATTAATCACTTAATAAATCTTTTGTAACAACATGAACAATGAAACCATGAAAAGAAAGCGATCATAAATGAAATTGACTCATGTGTAGAGAGTAAATTGTTCGTATTCGAAACGAATACACCATGCAATGAACAATAATTGGATTCATTGCTGTAATTGGTTCATATAGGTAATAAAGCGATACATCACAGAATGAAGAAACAGAATCATGGACTGCCATTAAAGACTCGGTGATTTCGATCAGTTTTGATTCATTATTGTAATAAATTACAAAGAGAAGAAATCCCAAAGCTACCTCGTTATCTGGCAAGACCTTCATATATCAATTAGGCTCTGAAATGAAAATATTTAATACACCAAAAATATGTTCCCCTAAATATATTCAAAGAACCATCCAGAACCATCACAGTGGCGTAGCATCGTTTTTGAAAGTGGGGGGGCCAGGCAGAGAAAATTTTTTTTTACTTACCTGAAAAAGTTGACAAGCAAAAAAAAAA
>PRKT01000090.1:579329-598995 GCA_003671525.1 Saccostrea glomerata | reverse complement strand
GGGGGGGGATAGGTAAACTTTTTTTCATTGTCAACTACTTTTAGTACCAATTCTTTTACTACATTTTCGGTACATTTCTATAAGTGGGGGGGCCAAACAGGCTTTGAATTATCATTTCCTATAGTGTCAGTAAGGTTGGGAAAAAAAGTGGGGGGGGGGGGCCAGGCCCCCCCGGATACTACGCCCCTGCATCAGGAAAAAACATTGCAAACGAAAAAAAAACATAATTTCTGTAGCAGATAAATCGAAATATACTGTTGCATTGCCTTTAATTGTGTATAAATATTTGAAAATAATCTCTATAATGATATAATATCGGGGTTAATATACTGACAAATAAGCCCACATGGCAAAATCTGTGCATATCGTACAAACAAAATTGCTTTCTCTGAATATTGAAGACAATTAAAGGGTACATTTGAATGTAATTTGAATTTAATTCTTTATTACGTAATAACTTGATTTAAATAGTGTGTAAGTGACGCACTTTTTGTAAAACTGTGTAATGGTTTTTTGTTTGTTTTTTTCATTTAGATGACAACGTGACACTTAGATTTTTGCATGGATAATACCTCTGAGGCCACTGTAGAAAAAATATTTAATTTCATTGTACTTTAGCGATGTGTCATTGTCTCTCTGATGAGGGCACAGCCGCCAATTCAGTTGTTGAAGAGAAAGAAATACTACCGTAGACCAAACAAATTTTATTATTCGTACTTACATGCACTGCGATTTCTTGCACATTGATTCAAGGTCATACGAAAAGGTGAAAATTTATCGAATTAGCTACCGAGTTCAGTCGAATATCTCGCTGTAAGTTTTTAATTTTAATTTCTTTTTTAATTGCAGTCACTGCAAACCTTTCAAAAAATAACTGATTTTTTAATTCATTTTTTTTTTGGTCTCAAGAGTGTTTTGTATTCATTTCTGGTTCAAATCAAGATTAAACTTCGAATTAATATCGAGTAAGTGGAATGCCTTGTTGTTTATTAATTGTCAATGACCAGAAAGATCTTTAAAGATCTTTCTTTCTTTTTTTTTTTGAAGGCTTCCTTATGATAGAAACAATATTCTCACCAATAATTCATGTGGATTTTACTTTTTATTATTTTAAAATTATATATCATTGGTTTAGTTTGTGTAGGAATAAAACAGTATCTTTTATAATTAATTTACACGTTTTCATTTTTACGAAAGTTAATGTAATATGGATACTTCTAGATCTTTCTAGAGCTTTTTTTAGTTCTAGAAGATTCAGCACGTTGTGAGCTGCGTGCAATATTATAGCGACTGATGCGATTACAGACAAGGATACATATAGATTAATTTTGATTAATTTAGTTTTTCCTGCCTTATTGAAAGAAAGTAATATGTAGCATCAAACACTTAAGCTGTAATCAATTACTGTGACATCGCATGGAAATTATAAAGTATATTTTTCTTGAAAATTTCATCAGCAACGTATATAAATCAGTATCTAATTCACGAACTAGTTGGCCTTATACTTAAGGGATTTATGATTATGTGACATATGGGGCCGATATATATTACAGTTGGGTTTATATATAATAAAATATAACTATTAATGGAAAGCACTAAACAACGGTTCTACGCAGTTTTATCTTCATACCCAGAGTCTTCAGTTTGGATGATTGGTCATGTCAAATAATAACAATCTGTAGCATATGATGTTGCACTTCAATTCGCGCTATTAGGTCTGAGTCCAAACAATAAGATAATAATATCTTTGAGATTTTGCTATCAAATTTACTGATCTTTAAAAAATATCAAAGAAATTACTGCAATTTACGTGACTAAAACATACCGCATGATGTAAATCACATGATGCTTAGTCAAATTAGATGACTTCATGCAATATGAAACATATTTATTTATTGCTGTTTTTATGCAATTTTATCAGCTTATTTTGCAATAATTCCCACCTTACGAATTAAGAAGTAACTTTTGAATAAATCATTTATTGTAAATATTTATTCAGAGGGATAGAAGGCCTTTTGAGAAAGAAGGATGTTTTTAACATCATAAACAGGGTATAATTATATCAAATTTGACTAAGATATAATAAGATATCTTAAATAAAAACGGAACCCGTAACATTTTAACAATTTGGAAATGAGGCAAGTTATTGACAAATAAATTGATAAAGCAAGGATGTCAACTCCTCCGTGGCACCTGATACCTCTGACGTTTAAGAGGTCAGCGTCTGATTTGCTCCTACTGTACGAGGGTTGATCCAAAAGTTCGTGGAATTTCTTCATATTTTATTTATTTATGAGTGGAACTGGTTGAAAATTACAAACGAGAATATAGACACTTGTTGAATATTTTAAATAAAAAATATTTTAAATATTTGCGATCATAGTAAATCTATGGCAGTTCCCATAGAAACGGATGTTTGGAAATCATTTTAACTTTTAATACGTGAATTGATAATAAAATCGCCCTATGTGTTATATAAAACGACAAATATGTCATTATTACGATTGCTTGATCTTGTATAAACCTTTATGTTAAAGTTTTACTGATTTTACTGGATATTTAGTTTATTAGTTGATGAGTTCTTGTTTATCTTGAGGTTGTTATACATTTCGGTCAAATCTAAGTTTTGTGAAAATACCGGGATCACTCTATCTTAAACGCGTATGTTATTGACATACTAGTAGGCTGGGGAAAATGCATTTAGTTACTGGTTGTCCAGTGGCGTAGGAAATTTAAGAAAAATAGAACTTCCATAGACGGCCGTCTATTGGAGACTTTGTTTTTTAAAAGTGCTTATCCCCTAGACAAATTCAATTAAAGCGTTAATGGGCATTGTCGGCTGACGCACTGGTCTTGTCATTGCTACTGGAATTGGAAAATCATTTGGAAAGATGGGGCGTATTTTGAAATATGAGTGAAAAATGATGTTGAGTTGGTGCGAGAAGATACCCAGGCTTTCTTTGAGAGAAAAAAATGGAGAATAAGGCAGTATTTTGTAGAATTACGTATTCGAATTTGACATTAGGGTGAGATGCGCCTGTTATGTGACGTGACATACCTAACTTGACGAACTACGTCGAAGTCTCCCCCGGGTTTTACAACTATCCATTTTCAGAAAGCTCATGTAACCTTATTGGTAATAGGAACGTGGTGAAATTTTCCAATATTGTTGCATTATGACTCTATAAAATAAATACGCCTATTGTTTGCTTTCATCAAATCACGATACAATTTTAGAAAGAAATTCCACGAACTTTTGGATCAACCCTCGTATTTCGATTCAGTTCTATAGACTAATGAGCTTGATTGCTGCTAAATATTTCCGTTTTTAATTATTGTTTCAATATTTGAGTTTATTAATATAAACTCTCACCGTGTTTATAAATATTAACTCGCATCGTGTTTATAGAATTTGTTTTGCAACATATTTCCATACTTTAAAGTTTATTTACCAATTTATATAACATAAAATATAAATGGCTCAGTGTTTATGATAATTATATTTCTTGACCTAATTGATCAAGGTAATTGACCCGAGTGAACTGAACTAAGTGAACTAGACTAGTGAACTGATTTTGTAAAAATCAACGAACCCAATTCTTAAGACATTTCATAACTTTTATTCATTTTATTGTATTCTATATATTTCGAACAAGCTGTCGAATTTTAATATACATACAATTGTAAATCGATAAATGCCGCACTTTGAAGTCTTGTAATCAAGGTAAACTTTTGTAGAGAAAACGACTCAGATGTATCCCTAATCCGGACATTTAAAATCATAGTTCAGATAAGTACCGGAAGAAAAATATTGTTTGATGTCCCTAGACCTTCTTTATTATGATAAATATTTCTTAATCAATGTTCACTTCAACGGAATGATCTGCTGAACGTGACTCGATTAATTCGTAAACGCCACATGTCCTGAAAATCTCAGCATTTTTTTTTTAATTTTTTTTTTTCAAAAAACAAAAAAGAACACAAATTAGAATAAAACATTTTCAGTATGATTGATGAAGACGTACGACCAATTTTGTCACTGATGTATATGACTGTTTCACATACTGATTGTAAGTAGCGAGGTCCAAGATCTGTTGAATCAATTCGCGGTGTAGGGAAGTTCTGTACTGACTGTAAATGTATATAGAGAGGTCACAGCTAGCTGTGATCGAAGGGCTGTCCTACATATACTGACTGTAAGTAGAGAGGTCACACATCTGATGAATCAGCTAGCTGTATATGACTGTTTCACATATCCACTGTTACCGGAGGGATCCTAGATCTGTTGAATTAGCAAGTTGTGTAGGAATGATCCCGGATCTGTAGAAACAGCTAGCTGTGTAGGGATGACCCCAGATCTGCAGAACCAGCTCGCTGTGAAGGGATGACCTCAGATCTGTAGAACAAGCTAGATGTGTAGGGATGACCCCAGATTTGTTGATCCAGCTAGCTGTATAGAGAAGATCTAAGATCCGTTGAACCAGCTAGCTATGTAGGGATGATCCCAGATTTGTAGAATCAGCTAGCTATGTAGGGATGATCTTAGATTTGTTGAATCAGCTAGGTGTGTAGCGATAATCCCAGATTTGTAGAATCAGCTAGCTACAAATGTGTGTAGGTACATGTATGATCTCAGATTTGTTGAATCAGCTAGCTGTGTAGGGATGATCCCAAATCTGTTGAATCAGCTAGTAGTGTAGCGATGTTCCCAGATTTGTAAAACCAGCTGGCTTTGTAGCGATGTTCCCAGATTTGTAGAACCAGCTGGCTGTGTAGTGATGTACCCAGATTTGTAGAACCAGCTAGCTATGAAGCGATGATCCCAAATCTGTAGAACCAGCTAGCTGTGTAGCGATGATCCCAGATCTGTTGAACCAGCTAGCTGTGTAGGGATGATCCCAGATCAGTTGAATCAGCTAGATGTGTAGGGATGATCCCAGATCTGTTGAATCAGCTAGCTGTGTACGGATGACCCTAGATCTGTTGAATCAGCTAGCTGTGTTGAGCTGTTCTCCTTATTGAACCTTGTCGACCTGCATATCCGTTGTTTCTTTCAAGATTTGGCAAACGGAATAAAACGTTACAAGTTTGACAATATATAATAGTTGAATGAAACAAAATATTCTGTCAGCCTTCAACTTAATTACAGATTGTTTTGCTAGCAAGGCCATTGTATTGATCATAAATTTAGAAAAATTTTGACTTTAAACATAACTGTTTCTATTAGGGATGTAAACGAATATTCGAGTACTCGACTATCGTTCGATCATACCGACTATCGACTAAAATTTCTTTAGTCGGTTATTCGTTAAAAATGTGTTTCATCAAAGTAATTTTGAATTCAAGGCAATAAACTTATATTTGCCCATTTCATTTATTTACAAATCAATATTTTCATATGTAAAATTAAGGGAATGGTATATAACTGTTCAAAGGAAATTATTTGTATGTCGATGTATGTTTGGCAAACATGTATATTCAGAAAGAATATTAATTACTAGTAAACAGCTATTACAAAATTGTAAATACATGTAAATCGGGGTAAGTTAATATGAGTAATTAAACTGTGTTTTCTTTTTCTGATATTAATTTCATACAATCATTGATTGTTTGCACAAAATTTTATAATTCAATTTTATCCCAAGCTCTCGCTCTCTCTTTGTTTTTATCAAAGACACGCTTTAATTGTTTACCTGTCAAAGATCATTGACGGACACGTGCTAATTGGCTTCAATTCAACTATGACAGGTGACCGACAGACAACTCACCGAACGACAACTCGCCGACACTTTTTTCACCGACACTATAAAACTCGCCGATACGACAAGTCACCGAAAGACAGGTCACCGACAGACAAGTCATGGACAGAATATGATACACCGACACTCACCGACATCATTTATAAAATTAAGAAAAAATCAATTATGTGAATGTACGTTTCTTTATTCATTTTTTTACATCTTAAATTTGATAATTGAAGTTGCGTGCCAACCCCTCTAAGTACGGAATAAAGGAATCCTTTGTCCTTTCAACACAATCCTTTACTACAGTCAAAATTCTAGCATTCCTTTTTGCACCTCATTTTTCATCAAATCGCAAACTTCACCCGTAATAATCGACCTTCTCACCATTTCAGTCTGTTCTTGTTCCGATTTAAGAGACGCAATGAATTTGAATATATATCGGGATGTGCTCATAACACAAAAAACATTGCTTTTTATACAACTTTAATTATCTGAACACTTAAAACTTAACACATCAACATACAGGTAAAAACCATTGTCGGTGAATTTCTACTCACCGACAATATTGTCGGTGAATTGTCCATTCGGTGAATTTGCACGCGTCGGTGACTTTCACTTTTGTCGGTCAGCTGTCTGTCGGTGAGTTGTCCGGCACCGAAAAAGTGCAGGTAATATATTAATTTTGAAATTAAATACATTGGATACATATTGATGTACAGTTTTTATTGCATTATACATGTTTACAAAATTCTGAAATTCGTTGTACTAGTATATTGGTGATAGCGTAGGTTAAATATTGTAAACTAGTCTGTAAAAGACAAACAGTGAAACTGGTATGAAAAAATAATTAAAATTAAACGAATAATCGACTATCGTTCGACTAAAGCATCCGACTATTCGACTAAGCTGTCCGAGTAAAATTGACATCCCTAGTTTCTATCCTTGTTTTACAAACAACAGCTTGCTTTTTTTTTTAGGAATTGTGAGCATGTTTAATTGTATGACAAATCAAATGGGAGACAAAAGCTCCATACACAGGTGATTAGAGTTATTGCTACATAAATAAGAAAAGTTGACGACAGAAAAGTTGAAGTATCACGTTTGTCATAAGGATTAAATGTAAGGTAACTTAACATTTTATTCTAGTAAAATACAGATTTATCAGGCTCTGTGGTGTCTTTCATTTAGAGTTCATAGGGATATATCGAATTATTGTGGGAATGAAAATGATGTTTGCTGAAGAAATGTCGTCAATGATATATTTAAAAGTCAAACTGAAGGCCACAGCAAGAAAATTCCTCTTTTCCCGTAGATATTTTAGGTCACTTGAGTTATGCCTAGGTCACATTTAAGCCGATTGTCGGGCGACTAAATTTTTCTGGTCTTGTCGGCTGATAGAACATGATCGACCGACACAGTATCGGGCGACACGGAGCAGTCACATTATTTCCTAGAGACACCGATGACTTGGATAAATAGCACAAAAATATCTTTTTTTCTTTAAAAATCAGCAATATTTTTTTCATAGATCTATATTCAGATAGGTGACGTGAGTAATGTTTGCAAGGCAAAGTGGCAGAATCTTATAAAATTTTGACTCAGTGTTGAAAATGTGTGCAAAATTTGTATGGAATTGCATAAAAACGACAAATGGTGCATATCTTAGCAGCAAAGAATACTTAAGATTTCTTTATATCTTACGGATTAATATTTATGTTATTTCCGTTCAAAAAATTTATATCAATCCATGCATCAAAATTGTTTTTGTGTTGTGTATCCTTAATAGGTTAAATATTCACAAGTCGGCCAATCGTCGCTCGATCATCGAGCTCTGAGCTACAGTTTGATTTTAACCGTCGGCCGACATTTTTACACCCTTTTTGTCCAACGACGGACGGCCGACTTAATAAACTGACCGCCGATGTTCGGACAATGATCGAAGGTTGGTCGACGGATAGCTGCAGTTGAAGAAATCGGCCACCGACAGGTGAAAAATTATAACTTGGACCGATGGACACAAAATTGGTCGGCCGACAAAAAATAGGTCAAAATCGGCCAAGACAACGGCCGATAAACTGATGACTGTCACCCGAAAAATCCCATTTTTGCTTCAAAACCCGTCGGCCGTTGGTCGTTTTTGGAAATGTGACTGGGGTTTTATATAGCTAACTTTTTCATCGTTCGTCGTCCGATAACATTTGAACATTTTCAGTTTCTTTTCTAAAACCGCTCAATCAATTTCGACCAATTATAGCATCTACGGGCAAAAGGAATAAAAATGGTTAATTTCATGCTTCCTGTCCCCCTTTGGCTCGACGGTTGGGACCAAAATCACTGAATTTTTCAAATCTTTTAAAATCTGTTTTACTCCTGGGAATCAAGCAGTCAAACTATTGGCATGATTATAATAAGCATTGAATCCTCTACAAAGTTTTGGTTCCAGGGTCAGGGGTTCTCGTGTTAGGACAGGGCTCTTTTGATTATATTGTGAAAATTCATCAATTCTTTGAAAATCTTCTCTGCCCCTGGGTATAAAACATTAATTTCATATAAAGTTATGATGCTCAAGGGTTCTTCTTTCAGAATTGAGAATTTCAAGGCCCCTGGTACAGGGGTACCGTAGAGGGGGAATCTCTAATGATTCTATGCTGGAAAAAATTATATAATATTTTTAAATCTGCTTCTTGGTATTGATTATCAACCATTTTATGATGAGGAAGGGTATTTTTCCAAAATTGTGAATTTTGTTGTCTAATGTCAGGGATTTCTGTGGGGTGAGGCACTACTAATTATAATTGCTGGTTTTTTGTTGTTACGGATTATTTGAAATGAATGTTTTATGTTCCCGTGTGCTTATTGGTATTTATTAAGTAACCAGTCTAAGCTTGCTAAGTGTGTAGTTCTGATGAGCAATGGTGCCTCAGGGTTGTTAAAAGATGCTCAAAGGACTATAAGGCCCATTGGTCTCTTGTTTTAATAGATTTTGCTTCATATGAATAAAAAAATAGGTCTGCTAATGATATGGCAAAATTAGCATCGAATGACTATGGTTATTGCATAGCATTAAGATATCTCTGTAGTTCACTGTAGGTCACTTGGAGTTTTGACGTCATATTTGAATTTCCATGGCTGGGTTTTTATCGTGATCTTTTTTTAGCAGACAAGGTTTTGTTTTATGTTGACACTTTGTTTGTTGCCTCTGAGAATCTTTCACTCAAAATGCGAGGGCACCCGTTGCCGGACCGGTATAAGATTATTTTATGCTCGCAATTATGGCCATTGATCAGTTGCATTGATCAGTTGCATGCCAGCACCAACTGCAACAGGGACCTTGCCATGGTTTAGGCGTTCTTATCTGACTGTTATATTCTTAAGAAGATATTTTTCCCTGCTGTGGCCTTCAATTAGACATTTATATAGATATATAAGGAACGTTTTGTCAATTAACAAGATACATTTTTTCTCTTACAGTGTCTCTTTTTCATTTCACTGGAATTGAAACTATGGTAGCAGAGTCTGTATGTCCTCCCTGTTCCTACATAGCTAGGTAGTATTGATGGCAGACTGACAACAAAAATTTCGATTAACATGTTTGCTTAAATTTTCCTTTCTTTAACGTTCCTTCTTTCTTTTGCCATATAAAATTATCTGATTTATTTTTCAACGATTAGAGATCAACTGAATAGGGTCAACAGAAGGGAAAATATGCCACAGAAATGATGCATCAATTTTTAAGGTCAAGGTCGTTCATTAAAAGGAAGGAATAAATATTTTTAAATTAGTTACAGGTCTGTTGACAAAAACAGAGCAAATCATTTTCAAAACCTACTACATGAGTTAAAAATATATGTTTTCAAGTTTAAAAAAAACAGCCCCGTGTTTCCAATTACCAATATTAATTCTGCTTTTATTTTTCCTCTTTACAAATAAAACGTTATGGGGTCAACTTTAAGATAAGGTTTGTTTGTCTTTTCTCGACTTGTGAAGAAAAGTTTGGGTCGGTATAGGTAGATAGAAATGTATTTAATAGAAAATTTGTCTCTTCTCCACTGACTTTTAATATTTTTTAATGGTGGTTAAAAAAAGTTTTGAGTAATTTTAAGTCAGTTGGTCGGAAGAGGGCAACCGATTTTTTTTTGGATGAGCTTATTCGATTAGAGTTTGACTCTTATTTGACTTTTATTTTGGCTTAATGTCCAGTCTGTACATAACACAGTTCAGCCTTACTGATTCAGTGTCAATCTCACAGATATAACTAGATCTGAAATGGTTAGACACTTTCTGAATTTTTTAGAGATGAATATAAGCTAATCAGGTGAACGTTACATCGGCTTTTCTCATATCTAGACCCGTATTTATTATAACAAAACTGAATTACTTTGAACTTAATCCCAACTGATTTTGGAGAGTAAATAAAACCAGACTATTTCTATGAAGAGGCCCTGAACGCTGTTGTTTGTAATTGGGTTATCCTTTTTGGCTCTCTAGCAAAATAAAGAATCGAAAATTCCTTTTACCTTTACAACTTTCATCGTTCTCACCTTGTCAGTGAAGTTCATTCTTAGAAACTACAGACCTCTTTTACATTATTATCATCAAGGCTGAATGAATTTTGAGATGTTTCAGCAACATTTCTTTCAGTTAAGAGAAACAAAAAAGGATTAACAGCTGAAAAATAGTATGCTCATTCAATTTTTTTTAAAAACACGATATATGCATGAATGCTTAATTCACTTTATCCTTTTATTGATTTAACAAGATAGCATTTCATTGCAATGCTTAACTATTCAAAATGAATAAGAATTAGGTAAAACATATGGACATAAGGAAGAGTCAAAGATCAAATATCCATAAAACAGTACAAGATAAGAGCAGAGCAAATACGGACCTCCAAAACATCAGAGATGGGATCAGGTGCCATGGAGGAGTGAGCATACCCATTTCCCTGCCGCCCGGTCACATCCGCTGTGTGCTTCTTGTCCTGATCGGGAATTAACGGAATAATCCGTCGTCAATTGCATTTGCTGACAAGGTCATTGTAAGGACCACAGAACTTACGAAATGATGATTTTAAACGAGACTGCTGATATTCTTGTTTATCAACTTGTTTGTCAATAATTTACCTCGTTTTAGAAAATTTTCATGCGTAGAGCATGCTCTTGCGTATCGAATCAACTAAGATATATACAGTAAACTCCGTATGCAGGTGATGAAGGAATATTGCTGCTTCACAATATAATACAAAATACAGCTCCACTTAATTTAAATGACAAACTAATCACGGGTCAATGATATATATATACCGTTTAATGTGACTTCTGAGGTTATTAAATTAAATAAAACAGAATGTGAATTATCATTCACTGTCGTCAGCCGGATGTTTTGTAAAACATGCATCTTTTTAACTCAAAACAATCGAATACTTCGTCCTTGTATAAAATCAGATACTCTCAAAACTCGTTTTCAGACATTCAGGGAAAGAGTTTAACATACAAATAAAGTGTTAATGCCTAAAATTGTAGACAAATAAAAAATCAAATACTGTAATAAGTATTAACCTGCTACATGTAAAACTAATTTATTGCTTTTAATGTGTTGCTCTAGTGTCTGCTTTTTTAACATTATCAGCCTACATTTATAATACTAGTATTCGATTTCACATTCATTTTTTGTAAGTATGTTTAAAAACAAAATCCGAAAATGCAAAAAATATGACACCTGCATCACCATCTGTTTTATTTTTCGTGAGCAGTTGCACCGTCTCGGTTTATGCTACTGGGTTTCTTCGGGTTTCAGAGAAATTTAAAGGTTGAAATATGGTTAAATATAATGCATGTGCCTCTGTCAGCAAAAAACGAAAAGCCGCGATAGAATAAAAAATACATATCAAAGTTCTTTCATCTGACTCCTACTCTTTGGCGAATTATCTAACCTATTCGACATCTTTGGTTTTGTAGCTTTTTTGAGCCTCTAATCCATAACTTAGCTTGAAAGAAAAAAAAACAAACAAGATTACTTCATTCCTTGTCAATGAATCTCATTTTTAAGGATAGATAAATAATTAAAAGGTTTTTTAATTTGTTCTTGTTTATAAATGATGATTTTCAATAAATTGAATTTATTATTCAGGATAACTTTGGACTGTCTGTTCAACCTCAGTTCTTTTTTTTTTTTTAATTTCAATTTATTAACTTTAAGCTGAAACCTGGAGAAAACTCTTCCTTCTACCTAAATATAATTCAATACAAAGGAAATATTTATTACTGTGATGGTGCCAAAATGAAAATATGGAAAGGGCTTTGTTATTTTGATGTGGTTTTTAAAGCAGATATGAGAGAATATTTTCTGTGATACCAAGGTATATCAACAAGCACCAATTTCTAATGTGTTATCAAACTCTGTCTTCTTAGAAATGAAATCTGCAAAGCACGAACATGACTCTATACATTACACTCAGCTTTCAAGAAATAAAACCTGTATTAATGGTAATCGCATTACGTAATGTATGCGGTGAGAACATTTCACGAGCAACTGATAAAACAGCTTTCTTAGTAGCTAAAAAAAAATGAATTTTCTGATACATTTGAAACAAATTCTTTAGATTCTATGATGGCATATTACTTCTTCTATTAGTCAGATGCATATGTCGACTCATCAGATATTAATGTCAACTTAGCAGTTCTTGAATACAAAAAGCGATCAAACTTTCTGTATACTCAACGTATTTATTTGACAATTCAATAGGAAGTAATTTCTGACAAGTCGTCATATTTATCTGAATCAACTTAACTTTCTGAAGTCGACTACTTTATTGACAATGACGACTTGTTGGATGGTATCGAGTTTTAAGATGTAAGGTAATGCCTATATAGTAGAATTTTATTAGACCTGTCAGATGTTATGTGGACTTATCAATTGTTTATGTTGACGTGTTCAATTATGTCGACTTGTAGGAGAAATGTTTTGTCAACTACAAGTGGTGTCAGAAATATGTAACAATAACATTCCATATTATTTTGTTTGTTCTCGAAATTTTTTTACATATATGAAGACGCCAGCACTTGCCTGCGGAGAGCTGGAAATTTGGTCCTATATACTTTCCCACTTACGGCCATTTAGCAGTGAGGGATTTTGTTTGTGCCAGCACCTACTGCGACACATGACCTCAGTTTATACGTATCAACTCCTTACTTCGCAACTCTAGAGCAGATGCTCTTACCACTGCGTCACGCAGGCGATCGCTCTATATTTTAGTCGATTTATTACCAATTTTGCTTCGATTTTCAGCTCTCAACATTCAACAATGAATGCACGGCAGAGTGGCGTTGTTTATTATTAACTGATGCAATATCATCAAACTGCCTGCCATGTACATAGTCTTCAACCAATCAAAGAGGTCCAACTCGATGGTATTCATTCATATGCACCCCTTAATGATTCTCAAAACTTTAACTTAAGAGTAAATTAATATAACGTTTAATATAAAAATACATTTATCTATAGTTCAGTGAAATGTAAAAACAAATAATTTAACATGAAACAACATGACATTTTTTTTCCAGAAAGGATGAAAATAGAATTATCTTTTCAAGAGACGTGAACAGAATTCACGAATATCCAGGAATATTAAATAATGAGTTGTACAGAGTTACACAACCGTTTCTCTCTGGAATTCTTTGCGATAAAATGTGTCCGATCGACCAGAAGATGTTTGCATTTCATTGTCTAATTTCATTAAATCTTTGAAATCACTTTTGATCTTTCGTATTTTCTGCTTATGGAATGGAAGTTTGTTTCTGTATTTTGGATGGAGTAAGGCGTATATCATTGGATTAAGTACTGTGGAGATTTTGGCGAAAATTCCTGGAACCGAAGACGCTAACGGCGTAATCACACTGGCATCACCAAAGTTTCCGATAGTGGCAATGATGGCATAGGGCGTCCAAGATATACAGAAAATAGAAATAATCACTAGAGAAACTTTAGCCGTCTTCATATGAACGTTCTGGAACTTTTTGATTCTCCGGCTATGGAATGATAAAGATTCATTTCCATTTTTACACCAGCTGACAATTTCTTTTTCGTGCTTTAAAACTTTGAGGTAAATCCTGACATATGAGCAAATGATAAGGAAAAGCTGAATTGAAAAACAGAAAACAAGAATGGAAACAACGTAGGATTTGTTATTCACATCGCGAGAAAAGAAGTCAAATGTACAAGAAGTCATGGAACCCTCGAGAATGAACGATCCCCATCCGATTAATGGACAAATAGCCCACATAAAGGAGTATATCCAGATAAATAGTATAGCTACACCGACTGTCTTACTGGAGGTTTTGACTTGTTTCCACGGCATTCGAATCACAATCACGAAAAATCTCTCCATGGCGATCACTGTCAAGGTATTTATTGAAATAAATCCAGCCATCGCTCCGATGAATCCATACACTTGGCAACCTATGATAAAAGAGGAAATTTTATTATGAATTAAAAAATGTAAGAATGAGACAGAACGTGGGATGATACACTAATTGCTAAGCTTTTATTTACACACTGAATTGTCGACTTATTTTTCGTTATTTCCAGATCAGGACAAGGAGCACACAGTGGGTGTGTCCGGTCGGCAGGGGATGCTCACTCTTCCATGGTACCTGATCCAACTTCTGATGTGTTGGAGGTCCGTGGTTGCTCTCTCCAAATTTGTATTGCTTAAAGGGTTATTGAACTTGAATACTGTTCGTTATTTTTAAATATTTCAAATAAATAATTAGAATCTTATATAAATCATACATGTATATATTGGTCATGCCAGTGCTCAGACTATAAATACAATTTTATCATGTCAAACTTTGCGTTGTAAATGTGTCTGATTCATGTTTCAAAGTATTCGTTAGGGGACGTGTCCATCGCTTATCTTCACAGACAAATTTTACTTCTTTAATTTGCATCAAAGCATATAGTTTCGATTTTCAGCACTCTGTGCCTTTACAAAGGTATCATCTATTCAAACGATTTTCGATTTTTCACAATTTTTCTTTATATTCAAAATTTATTTCAAAGTAGTAAGCGTATGTATTAATAAATTTTTCACTTCACATACGGTAACTCAAATACTTGTTTCTTTTTTCAAATCTCTGTTAAAGCTTATGTTTGACACACTCCTTATACAAAGAAGTTCTTGAATCTAATATTTAGATAGTAAACAGTTGTGATAACAGGTAACAAAGCAGACAAATATTTGTCAAAAGAATCGTTGAAGTATATAGATGTTCTTTCACAGAAAGTAGTTATCAAGATCAAAAGTCGACTCAAACAATACAAATCAGGAGCAGAGCAAACACGGACCTCTGAAACATGAGGGGTGGGATCAGGTGCCATGGAGGAGTGAGCATCCCTTGCAGACGGGTCACACCCGCCGTGTGCTCCTTGTTATGCTCGGGAAATAACGTAGAAAAATCCTATGACAATTCAGTGTGTGAAATATAAAAAGAATTGCAATCTTACAACAAGATCACTTCTATATACACCTGCCGTACAACTATACTGTTTGATACAATTGAATTTTTTTCTTATGCACACATAAAAGTCGACTTCATTAATTCAACACTTTTTGTACCTTAGCTTAGTATTTCAATCACATTGTTTAATTAATAAACAGTATATGAGTACTAGGTGCAAAATTTTACTATACAGTCGGTATACTAAAAGAATTATTTAATGGCCAAAATGCATTTTGCACTTTTGCAAAACCAAAAAATCAATAAATTAGTTTAACTGTTCGAAAATAAGGTGGAAAAATAATTTTCAAAATGTTCGAAGGTTACTCAATGCCAACACTTGCTATTAAAATCGAGGTCAAATGGTAAAATGTCGGTCTCACTTACAGTTAAGAATTTTTATCGTTCGGGTTCAATCTTAGCACATATTGCTAATGAACATCCCTTCCTTTTGTATTTTTCTGCCGAAAGATGCCAAGTGCCGTAAAATTGATAAAACAAAACTTTCGAAAATTGAATTTAAGTAATTAGTTTTATATCTAATCTTCACATGGATTTGTTCTTATAAATTCAACAGCTAGTATGACTGCTTTATATCGACTAAAATTTTATACTTTAAGGACAGACGAGACGTTCCCTAATAATATATAAAATTTTACAAGAGTTTGTCATTGAAGCATTGCTACTTAAACAAGTCATGTTTTCTCACAAAAAATTGAGGTACCTTACCAAGCCTTTTTTGCAAATACCAGGGGTAGTTTTTCTTATACAATCCCTATGGGAAGAAAAATAATTTTCCAATTTCAAATGTTTAAGTGTTTGGATTTTTTAAAAACGTTTAGAAACTGGTTTAGAAATCAGAATATTATTAAAATTTTGAATATTTTTCATACATTACGAAGATATACAAAACAGATTTTGAGGAACGTCTTGTCTGATCTTAAGCGATTGTTTTGTCAGACAGTCATAATCCTTGCCTTTATATACCCACTGAGAGTAAAACATTCTTTTGACATGCCAACAAGGGATTCACCAAGTTTCTATCTAATCTTTCCAACTTCCTGAATAACTAAATATATCAAGGTACAATATCTTTAAGGCGAGACATAAACTGACAGCTCGAACTATTTACTCGTCAACAAACCTATATATCCAAAAATCCAATATCCCCGAAAACTGGATATCGCTAGCCAAGGCAGGTTTCCAAGGGCGAGAAAGGTGTCCGTTATTGCCAGATTTAGTACGAGGAGATTGGACGAAATTCTCAGGCTTCTGTACCTACAATTTATAAATAGCAAAGCTATCAACAGATTTCTGTATATTCAACAAAAGCATTCAATTCTTAATGCATATTACATCGTCATGACATGGAGCACGCAGCAGGTGGAACCGTCGACAGGGGATGCGTACTCCTCCATGGCACCTGATCCTACCTCTGATGTCCCTTTTTATTCTGTTCCCTTTTTGTATTGTTTTGATTGAGTTTTGAGATTGATTTCTGTTGTTATCTCCATATGTTCATTGACTAAAAGCAAAACGATTTATTAAAGTTTGTCAAGAAGCTATATGGTGGAAAATTTATAACCGATATATATTAATGTACCCCAAGAAATGGCAAACTTTAATAGGGGTCACCTGTCCCCTACCAAATCTCCTCTATATTACATTCAAACATACTTTATCATACTTTAATGCACACTTTTATATAAGTATACTAGTTTAAGTCTCTGTTTTTATTGTTTTTAATTTTTGTATAGTTTCCTCTGCTCTCACTAAATGTTCTAAAAAGTATCTCAGAGAGCACAACAACATCGAGACTTGAGCAAGTCTAGTATGCAATCTTAAAATGAGTCTTGCAGCAGCGCTCCGAATCTATTTATAGTTTTTATGAAAACAAACTCTCAGAAACTATCTAGTATGTTTTCTCCACACGGTTCAAAACGGTTCAGACGTCTACATTTTATAAATATAAGGTCGTTCATGAAACTGAAAATAAAACATATGAAATACATATCTCTAACATTCAGTTGTGTAAATTTGTCAACATTTTTGCAGAATTTCCAATGAACTTGAGATTTTGCCTTGTCATTAAATTGACTGCAGGTAATCACAAAATTCTCATTTCACCTCCCAGCCTATAACAAATCTATAATTAATGCCTTAAGATTTCAGAGCCGATAGCAATCAGAAGAAACTTCTCAATTGTTTTACATCGGCCTCGTGCAAGATGAGAATTAATGACCGCAGAAAAGAAATAACAGATAAGCTAGGTCTCTAACACAAGTACATCAAATCCATAATTAACTAAACAGAATGCGGTAATAGGAGTCAAATAAAGCCATGAAAAGCGGACCCATACCCACGGACTCGCTAGTTTCTAAATAAATTATCTGCAAAGACGTAAGAATCTTTATACTTAGCGTCAACAATGAATTATGTACAGGTGTTATATAAAGTGTCTGATTGACAAGAGGAAAACAGAAACCCCTTGGTTATTTTCACCTTTTCATCAATACATGTGTGAATTAGATATCATGTTCATAATTTGTTGAAACCTCGATAAAAACAATAAAAACAATTTAAGTACTATTGAATTTACGACATTATATCTCCGATGGCATAAAATTTATGTTGAAGAAATAATGATAATTCTGGCTGAAGGGTGAGTTAAAATGTTACTGTTTCAACAGTTTGTATATAAAATACTCTTTCACCTACTATAAGAAAGCTTTGGCTTATTTTTTGTCCCCACTTTCGCTAAAGTGAGAGGACATATACAATCTCATTTGTCTGTCTGTCACAAAAACCATTAACCTTAGTCATATCTTCTGAATGAGAAGAGGTGGTTTTCGTATTTCACATGTGCATAACCTGTGACAAGAGCTTTCCAAATATGATTTTATTTTTGACTCCGTGACCTTGACGTTGAGGTTTGACCTACTCTTCAAACATTTTAATATTACTTTAATTTGGAGATAACTTTTGATAGAGTCTTCAAATTAGACATGCACATTACTTGGACAAGATTTTTCTATTAATGCTATGATTTTGACCCTGTTGCCTTGACCTTGAAGTTGACCTTTTTTCAAACATGATATTTTCTTAACTTTTAATTGAGAAGAGATAAGGCTCTCATATTTGACATGCGCATTACCTGTTACAAGATGTGTCCGAGAATACTATGACTTTTGACCCCTTGACCTTATTGTACCTAATTTAAAAATAATTAATGTTGGTGAATACTTTTGAATGACATATGTTTGGTGTGTAAATAATGGTATCTCACCCATCAAGAAACCGAAAGCGGGGAACTGGAATTCTTTAAATTTACTTTTTAAACTTAAAGGCTGCCATTTTTGTAAATTAATAATTTAATTATACTTTAATTACAGACGTATGTCCAAATAAAGGCCTGTTATATTAATTACAAAAGTATGTCCCAATAAGATTCATAATGACCTATCCGGTTATTTTGATTTTGTTCAAACTACCTTAATGTGTATGACAGATCCTTTGATCATCATTTCTATTAGGTAACCATTGCATTGTTTAACCAATTTGATGAAATTCGAAAAGATAATATTACGTTAAATTTTGATTTTAATAAGGTTCATAGCTGCTTAATAAATCTGCTATCACTGATCATGAAATGTTGGGAAATTGCTTCTTAATTATGTGTGGTGGCCTCTTGGTCTTCTACGAAATCCATAGACGGGCTAGCACTACACCTGCGCCTAACTATTATCATCTCTTAATTCTTAACAAGCCTAAAGAGGTCATACACAGGTCATAATTAATTAGCACGTGCTCTAATATAACACTAAATTAAATACGGAACAGTGACATAATTAAATATCGTAAAGATCATTGATTCAATCCTGTATTTATTTCAAGATCTTACTGCTCTCAAAATACTCTTAAATACTTCTTCTCATCTCGTAAAATACAATGAATAACCAGAAATCTATATAAACCACAGAGAGAATGTAGCTTGTCTCAGCATCATTAACAGACGTAAGTGCTCTGTTGAGATATCAGGTTTAAATGTTTTATCTGTCAAGTATCTCTGTAAATCCTTAGGATTGACCGAGTGAGTGTTGGTATGATTAATTTGATCTCTGTGAACATGAAATGTAAAAACCTTATATTGCTTTGATATGAGCCACAGATCAATACAGTTATTGACCCGGTAACAGCTGTCAGGAATTTTAGGACCAAGAATTTGTACACTTTCTGAAGAACCACACCTTTATGTTTAATAATAATTACCGGTATGTTATCAATTCTTGAATGTCTACATTTTAGTCTATATCTCTTCGAAGTATGCACGGTTCTATTAGCATTTCATCATCCTATCAACCTTTTAGCTGAAATAACCAAGAAATTTTCATATCACTTATGCTATATTGGGGGGGGGGGGGGGGG